>WBMW01003969.1:244303-266825 GCA_013396635.1 Penelope pileata
TACCTGATATGTGTGGAACAGATTCTAACAGGACATTATCTTTACAGGGATCAAGGTGATCCTGACAAGCATGTAATGTCTCAGGTCCTCCTTCTTGCTCTCTTTCTGAAGGTGGGGTTTGGGCCTTTTTCCAGTACTCATTTACCTCCCCCAGTCACTGGGATTTTTCACAGATAATAGAAAACAGCCTTGCAGTCACGTGAGCCAGCTCTTTCAGCACACTTGGGCAAATCCCATACAGACCTTTGAAATATGGAGTATGTATATACGAGGGCAAGACACCAAAACAGTGTATGTTGGATAGATCATGCAAGAGTTCAGTGTTGTTGCTTAAGTGTCAGTTCCTGGCACCTTTGCAACAGTAACACATGGTTTTAAGAGCTTTATTCTGGACAACTGATGAAGTAATGGAAGATAAAACCTACTGTAACTGCCTTGGACCATTTTTTGTAGATGTTTGGAAACTGGACCTTCGGAACACTGGTGTTTACTGTGCTTGTATTCACGGTTACATTGAAGGTAAGGATTGCTATATTTTATCCACTGAAACTTTCTTGGAACTTGTTTTCTCATTGCTGCTTGCTCATACCGGTTTCTCTCTACGTCCATACATTGTAGAGTATTAATTTAAATACACTTTTTGCTTTCTGTGCCTTCTTGACTGTGCTCAAAATTAAAAAAAAAAAAAAACCTTTTTTTCAGCTAATTCTGTCTAGAATCTTTATCTTTTTTCAGAAGATGTCATTTTAGTTTGAGTGTTCTGCTGCTTCTAGATATTAATAACACCATATAATGTGTTGTTCTTTTCAGCTTGCGCTAGATACGCACTATTGGACGTGGATAAATCACTTCATGATCTGGGGATCACTGCTATTCTACATTATCTTTTCTCTGCTCTGGGGAGGAATTATTTGGTATGAACCCTAATATAAATTGCATTGCAAATGTTATTTCAGAAACATAAGCCTGTTATACATTTCATGTTTTTCCCCACACAGAATTCAATTTAGCTTTTATGTATTGCAGAACTCCCAATCACAGTCACATTTTAAACACATCAGTAATTATAATTACAGAATGCTCAGCTATTCTTTCTCGGAAAAGCTTCTAAAATTATTCTGAGAGTATGAGGAGGAGAATATCAGACCTCAGACTGCCAATAGAGCTATCTCAGTAGTATCAGTCAAAAATAGTCCGAGGATTGGTTAAAATAGCTGAGGCTGTCTATCTGAGGCAAAATTTCAGAGTAGGCCAGGTCTGTGTTGCTTGGGGTTAGCCACCCACATAGCGAGTTTGTCTCAGAGGAAGCTAACTGCAGCAGTCTAAGCTAGAGCCAGGGAGTGGAACTAACACTGAAGTTGTGTGGATTACTGGGAGTGCTGTGTTTGAGCTCAGGCTCATAACTTATTTTATCTTTGCATGGGAGAGGCAGCTTGGGAGAGAGGACAGCCTGGTTTTTCCTACACCTGACAGACAAGAGGAAAGCAGTTCTCTGTAGTCAGTGAATGTTTAGATGTCCTTTTGGGAAAATTGGCTGGGATAAATCCCCACAAACTGGGAAGTTGAACCTTCAGCATGAACCTTCAGTATTTCATCATTGTCTTAATTTTTATATTAAACAGTGCCAGTCTTTCTGTCTCTTGTGTATTGAAGTATGATGTCTGTTTTATCTTTTTCTTACCAGGCCTTTTCTCAATTATCAGAGGATGTATTATGTGTTCATGCAAATGCTGTCTAGTGGTCCTGCGTGGCTGTGTATAATTCTGCTCATAACTGTCAGCCTTCTTCCAGATGTTCTCAAGAAGGTCTTATGTAGACAGTTGTGGCCTACAGCAACAGAAAGAATCCAGGTAAAAATATTTTTCATTGTAATTAGGTTTTTGTATCTCGAGTCTGTTAATTAGACCTCTCTCAAGTTTCGAGATAAGATTAGAACAGAGGTTCTCTGTATGTGGTGTATATTACTGGTTTAATATGCCAGCCACTTCTTCCACCAACCAGCACAGTGAAAAGAAGCTGCTTGCCATTTATATGGTAGTATATGCCTGAACCCTGGGACGAACCCTGTGCCCCCATACCAGCAGCCAGTGGGAAGTCAGCTGGTAAGGGTGGTGAGAGAGAACTAGATGGCTCAGCACGATTCCTGAAGGGGCTTGGGATCTCAGTGGGAGTAGATAAAAGGCACTTACATCAGCCTGTACTGCAATTGTTCCTGCCATCATGGAGTAGATTCAGAGGTACTGCCAACACTTCTGAGTTGAAATAATTGTCTTTTATAGCAAAGAAATACATTTGTAGTCATTTTACTGCATTAAGGGATACAGGCATTTTAGCATTTGCCATACAAGCTGAGTGTAGTTGTCTATAATGGAAAACCAGCTAAAATAAGCTAAGTTCAAAACCGATAGGAAGGGAGCGTGCCATTTTGTTGAAGTCCCCTTTAAAGTAGGGTTTGCACAAGCAGTGCACACATGCAGACTGCACGTCTGTTTATTGTTGAACAAATCTGTAATTTATATGCTTAAAATAAATGTGATGAATATATGTTGGTGAGAAATATCTAGTGGATTCATGCCAACATTCGTGTTACATTATCTGCGGAATAGAATACCATCTTAGCAAACTATTTAATACTGATACTGGGCCTCTTAGAAAAGAAACAAGTTTATTAAAATCTACTCTATTAATCATTTTTTCTTCTTTTATATTTCAAATTGTATTTTACCTGTTTTGATACATTATCTCTACATACATGTGCCTTGCTGTGCCAATGGGAAAAGTATCTATTAACTACTATTGAGTATCTATTAAAAAGTAGCTATTTAAATATATTGTCACCTTTCTATGATTCTATGATTCTTCTGACCAGCCCCAAAGCAGAAACTGTTATGTAAATACAGGCCTGCTCTGCTGAGGGTTATAGGGAAGCACAGTGTTATTTTGAGGCCATCAAACCAGCCCTAACTGAAGATTTCAGCTGTATTTTTGACCCCAGCAAACATTCATATATTATATATGCTAGAAGGAGAAGGGCAATAGAGGCTTTGAACCTGAAACTTGATGTTATTGCCTTTGCCCTTTTCAGCACATCAACTGCCACTGTTAGGTTAAAGCAAAGAGTTACTAGTGGCTGTGTGTGTAGGGATCAGGCAGCATTTTAATGTTTATTGGAGAAGATACTTTGCATTAAGAGATGATGAATAAAGGAACTTCCAAGGACTGTAAAGTTTCCCCTTTGGCAAAGGTAAAAAATAAATTCTTCTTATACCTGAATGCTAAAACCACTTGCCATTGTTTTCTGTTCCTTGAATGTCTAGGTGTGAAAATGTCCCACTTCAGGAGCACAGGAAAGATTGCAGAAAGCAGAGAAATATTTATAGGCAGATCGGCATTTAGCATTTTTCTGTTTCAATAACTTTAACAGATCTCTCTGTCATGTATGCTGCTTGTTGAAGGAGTTGATTTTGGTGTAGGTTCTGCATGCTTAATTTAAGTCTAAAGAGAGAGAGTGAGGATGAGTTAATGCAAATACACAGCCCTAAATAAAGGAATTTTACCACCTTCATATGTTAGTGCTGGAAAATGAATTGATTTTAAGGCAAACTTTGGGCTTAACACTGGCAATATTCATTATTTTTTTTTTTAATATTTAGTACAAAATCTTTGACTTTTAACCAGATATATCCCTTGTGTTTCTTCTTCCCTCTCTTTGTTTCCTCCTGTCTTCCAATCTGCTTTGTCTAAATAACTGCTACCTTGCTTTAAACATAAATGATGTGCACGATTACTTCCTACAATCTTCTGGGGAAATCAGACTAAACATCAGTGCCTTTCTGTTGAGCAGTCCACCATCTTTATGCTTTCTCAGACTTCAAGCAGTCTAAGTTTCTAATGGAACAAAAGGTGACTTTTTTCTGCCTTTCTGCATGCTTGGCCATTTCATTCAAAGGACAGTAAAAAGTTTGTCATCAGAAGTTATTTACTAAACTCATTATCTCCATTTCTGATTCACATCAACTGTACTTTACAGAATACTTTTTAGTTTAGATTTTTCCTTCTTCTGTTTGGTTATCTCAAGGATTCTATGAGTCGTTGCCACAATGTGTCACTATCACCATCATTTTTGTCACTGTTTGTACTGAATTTTACAAAATCTGTCTGACTCAACAATCTAAGATTCTTAGACCCCATTTTAATCATTTGTGTATCTGTAGGCGAATGCATGTCTTGCTTGCACTGTAAATCTGTAAGTGGAATAGTTGCCACACAGAGTGATAATTCTGATTATGCTGACATTCTAACTCGATACAGGAAATACAGTACTGGAAGCCCTTTAAGCAATCTTTGGAATGTATTAATATATGTGCTCTGCTGAAAATGCAACTTTTTGCACTAAGTTATTTCTAGCATGTGTTTTCAAATCAAGCTTTCCTTGTATTCCGTTTCTTGAAAATCTGTGCTTCTTTCTAAAAAGAAAATAGCTCAAGATTCAGAGATATGATGTTTAATTTAATACAAAAGTAGAAGAAAAGCTTGTAAACCTTGGCTTCGCTACAGTCTGCAAGAAAGCTCCTTTTGAGTTAATACTAGGAAACTCTTGGTTTGGTTTCCATTACATATTTTATATCCTTATTTTTTAACTGAACAAGATTAAAAATACGTCCTCTTTCTTTCTCCCTTCAAAATGTATAGTCAATAAAAATGACTGTAATTGTGTGAATCGCAGGGAAGATACACAAAGTTGTTTTCACTATTGCAAATTCTGACTAAAATCAACATTTAAGAGCCTTTGGATTGGTTTGAAGTGAGCTTTTAGCTGATTTTATTTTAAACTTACTGCATTCCTATAAACTGTATCACCTTTAATAAAGGGCTTCTGGAACAGTTGGCAAGATTAACACAGGGCTGCAGCAGTCACTTCCCAGCTTACTAAATTAGTTCTGCTCAGGCAATCAGATCGCATACAGCCTTTGAAGGAATTCTTGTGCTCCTAACTTTTTCACTTTCTTGGGGGTCACTCCACAGTGTGGTGGGTGATTGTTTACCATCATCACCAGTCAGAGATTTCTGAACACTCCAGACCTAGTTCTGGGTTTTTTGAAAGATCTTTTCATATATACACAGGTATACATTCACATATGTATACGTGTATATATGCATACATGTATGGCCATATATGTATGTGTGTATATACATGTATATACACAAACTGTTGACTTTCTTGTGCTAAAATGTTAATTCTGCAAAAGCTTTGGAGGAATCGGTTGTCTTTGGTAATTGAAGTCAAAATCTGCTCATGTCTGTCACTCGCTTAGTCGCAGTGACTATCTGGCTCAGTGAAACAAGCTGAATTTTGTACTTCGACTGGAAAATAAGCAGCTGTAAGGTTTCTTTCAGCCTTGACTTTGAATAAGCAATAGGGCTTTTTTAATATTGTACATACATTAATTGATGGAATTTCCTTTTTCTTTATTCTTCTCTCATTAAGCGGAGAAGCTCAGCAGCTTTGTTATGGAAAATATAGATTCAGTTTAAATTATTCTCTTTTCATTTTTTTAATTGTCACTTTGATTGACAATGTTTCAGTATTCCCAAATACTCTCTAGCTGAAATACCAGGCGTTTTGTTTGTGAGCTGTAAATAACTTCTGTATTTTCATCCATTTTTAAGAAGTATTTGTCTTTTTCTTTTCGCTTCTGACTGATGTTTTTTTACTTCGCTTTCACTTCAGTCACCAGACCAGTCCATCACCCTCGGCATGGAATCTCTGCCCTTTGCTGCTCCCACCGCGGTGCTTTTGCCTGGGGAAGCCTCTCTGGGGACTCACCATCCTTCTGTACCTCAGTGGGCTTGGCTGCTGTTGCACACACAACTGCACAGGCCTCTCAGAAAACTGGTGACCACCCAACTGTTGCCTTTGTCATGTGTTGGGCTCCTCTTGTATAGAAAATAAAGAAATGATCCTGCTGTTGCAGAATCCCGTACAAGAAGTTACCTTGATAACTGCCCTGCCCTCTTTCACCAGTTATTGATGACTGAGTTGAAAGCCTCCATCAGCACTGGCACCATCCCCTTCCTGTGTAGTGCTCCCTGCAGTGCCCCAGTAGTTCTGGGGTGAAGCAGGATGTCCACTCCTTAATTTGGAGTGCCTGGACTGGCCAGGAGGGATGGCCCTGAGGAAATAGTGTGCCAGATGCCCTATGGGGCACTGGTCCGGGTGCAGCACTGCCACGTGGCCTCGTGCCAAGGGAAGCTCCTTCATTCAGTACAGGTTATTGTCAGCAGGGAGCCCATGGTACTTAGTCATGGTAAAGTTTAAGTGGTTTGAATGAGAGTAATTAAGTACTTTTAACAGAGTTTGAAATGGAATTTAAAAAATGTGGCTCGAATGATTAACCTCAGGATCAAGAAATAGAAATTTTGTTTTACTCTAGATAACCTTTCCCTTTTAAACTTATCAGGAAATTTGTCACTTTACAGGACCTTGCTACAATAGTTACGTGTGTACCAAATGGTACAATTCATTCACATTTCCCTCCTGTATTCAGCAAGAGTCTCACTGTTTTTCCTCATCCTTGCAGAAGAGTATGAGACCTAAAACAGACCTAAAAGCACTGGTGACCACCGATGGGCCACTTCTTGAAGGAACTCTTTCAGCTTCCGAGCCATAATTAGATCAAAGCTAGGTAAAAGTACTGTACGTGTTGCCAGTTTGGATGGATTTCTTTTGGTGAACGGCTGCTATTTACAAATCAACTGTTTCCTCCAGAGTTTTTGTGTATTTTATCAATATTGATACAAATAATTATGTTTTACTTGGAGAGCCTAGTTGTTACAAAAGATGTTCCACATCCCAGGTAAGCTCTTTTTGTCTCAGACACTTACTCATGTGAGGAGAACAATGTGTCTGTGTGAATCGATACACCCACATTAAGGTTGTATTAGTACATTGTGTTACCTATAGGTGTTGTATAACATCTGTCTTGTAAGAACAGCAGTTATTGCTGCAGGGTGTACTCACATTACGCTGTGGTTTAGAATACAGAAGTGAGTCTCACTCATTAGCAGTTTATCTATCGTCTCTCGTGTTTTTGAATACACACATAGACCAAATGCAGACAGTAAAATGAAAAGATAGTTGTATAAAAGGAAGTGATTTGCTTATGAGCAGGGCCCTGTGTTGGGAGACTGGGGCTGTGTATCTGCCAGTATCTACTATGATATGTTCTGTATAAAACAGTGCATTGCTATCTCTGTTCAGCAGAGAAGCGTGGTAGTCTTGCTACACACCGAGACAGCAGCAGGAGCTCCTAAATCCCAAAAACATTAGGGCTGCGGAATAAGTTCACTGCTTTGCATCATCTTCTTGCCATACCACTGATTACAATAACAATTATAAGTAAGCAGGTAAGCATTCCCACCTGGATTATCTGTCTGCTCCAGTCCTTTCACACTCTGCTGACCCCAAAAGGAGCACATGAGCAGTGCAATGTAATGTGCTGGTGTGGGCTGTGGAACTTAAAGGAAGGTGAGAGTATTCTTTGATTTATTTTTAGTTACCACTGGACAACTCACAGTAGAAAGCCCCAGCTTTCTGGAGTTGTGTCAAGCATGGCGGATTGAAAAAGCTTGCCTTGGAAGTCAACATTTTACGTGTAGGAAAAAAAATGTTATTTTTGGAAATATTTAAGAGTAAATTAAATGCTTTACTTTGTAGCTGGAAGGATAAGAAAAAGAAGTTGTGCAGTGTATGACTACATTACCCTCTGACATTTCCAGAACAAAATCAGCTGCTCTATTATTCCCTTAGTTTTTCTGTACTAATGTTGACATTTGGTCTATATGCGTGTTTAAAAGAATCCAGGCCTCACTGCTAGTGAGCGGTTTGGTACAGTTCAGTGACTCTCTTCCCAGGTAAACTGTTTTAGGGGAGCTCTCTACATGCTCTTGGTGATGTTAGAGTAGCAGTTCAAGCTTGTGACTGGCATTGGAAGTAGGCAAACTTCTATGAACTACGTTATTATTTTGGGATTTTGTCCTTTTTTGCTACTACGTTAAAGTTAACAGGAAAGGAGGGAGTCAATGATTTAGAGTAGAGTATTAACTGGATTATGTAGTATTCATGGAGAGTGGCTGATAACACGCACCCAAATCATTGTTAGAATGCATTAGTATCTTAAGCATGGTCTCATAACCTCCATAACCCTATATCTGAAAAATTAGGAGTACATATAATGAGAAGAAAAGATAATCTCACTGGGAAAAGTGCTGTGCTGACTTTCTTTTGGTCAGTTCACACATTCCAGGGTCTTGTCAGGTACCACGCTATTACCGTAGTCCTGAGTGTTTCCTGAGTTGAGGTGCCAATTCTGCCACATGTGGAGTGATTGTGTGGTACAAACGATAAACTTTAATGGACAATTAGACTGAGATGTTAGACCAGGTATCGTAATGCAGGCTATAAACTGCTTACAGGTACCTAATGCTACATGTAAACCTGAGCAATTCCAAAATTCAGTGTTGCTTAGAACTACAAAACAAGTGCATTAAACCTCTGGAACTTCTGTGTATTAGATCAAACCAACTGCAAAGTATTCCCTCTCTTTGGAAGTACAGGGCTCAAAGTAGTTGAGTCTATTCTGTCTTAAAATTCCCCCCAAGAATTCCTGACTAAAAAAAGTTCTGAGATAAAAAGATTTACTAAAAGAGATTGCAGATTGAAATACAAAGCTGATTTAAAAAAAAAAAAATCAACTTGAAAGCAGCCCTCTGTGTATTCATCTGTTCTCTAGAGAGCCCATTTAGGGATTATATGTAATATTATGCCTAGGTCTTACTATAAAACCAATCATGTTGAAAAAGAGATTTTACCTTCACGTTAAGCTAATAGACAAAGTGGAAATTCAATGAAAAGCAGAAGAAATGCAAATTTAGACTTCTGGCTCTGAAATCATCTATTTACTTGTTTTTTTTTTCCTTAACAGAATGCGTCAAGGCACTGTCGGGACCACATCTCGGAATTCACACCTCTTGCCTGTCTGAAAAGCCCAAGATATAGGAGCAATGACTGCAGCAATTCCCCAGCAAGAAGGTCTAATTCTCATTCTAAAAAAATGATGTTTACGCACTGGAGAGGCATTGATTATTCAGTACTCCCGTCTGTGTTTGGCTATTCAAATAAGCATTGTCGTTCCAGTGCGGGCTACCGCTACAGTGGGTCAGGTTTGGAAACGTCTGTATGACAGAACACCAATTCAAGCCTTTAAAAACTGTACCTTTGGTTATTTCTTTTTTCAGGAAACAAACATGTCACAGAAATATATTAAACTATAGGTGGCTCTTGCTGCCTGAGGTAATGCTCAGACAAACAGGATCAAGAGCTACAAGTACGAAACCTTCCAGGCCGGTGGGCCTCTTTCTATGTTTTGAACTACTGGGGCAATGAACAATCCGCACAGTCTGGTACTGTGAGACTGGTAGCACTAAAATTACTCGTCATCCTGTGTCAAGACTTTCGTGCATTTATTGCTTCTGTCATCTTTAGTCATTTTGTTACTTGAAGTGTATAGTTTCAGTCAGTGACCTACATTCTGAGATCAACAGTTTTAATTTTCAGCCAGGAGCGATGACCTCAGTTGTCTCCAATGAAAGTCTCCTAAAGCGTATTTAATAAGTGCTGTTTCTGATTTCCTCTGTCCTTTTTCTTTCTTTGCTCTTTCTGTAGAACAAACTGGTGTTTCCTCTGTGCAAATCTGCTCTCAAGAAACACTCTCTAATGTTCACTTCCTTGTAAGTGGCCAAACCAGGTTCTGTATGGTTTTTGGTTAATTTT
This sequence comes from Penelope pileata, assembly GCA_013396635.1. Classification (NCBI taxonomy): domain Eukaryota; kingdom Metazoa; phylum Chordata; class Aves; order Galliformes; family Cracidae; genus Penelope; species Penelope pileata. The sequence goes on from WBMW01003969.1 coordinate 254,136, forward strand.
CCCTTGTAGAAAAGTAGGCAAAACAGTCCTTGTGCAGAGTATGTGCGCGTTGTGTGAAGTCAAGTTGGCTGTTCAGTAGGTAGATATCGTCAGTGTTGATATCTATGCAAAAACTGAATGTAAGCATTTTGCCTCCAGTGTCTTCGTGACTTTGTCAAGGATGCAGGTACGCAGTGCTCCCACTTCTTAACTATCTCTGTGATTTTAACGTATGCAGAGGAATAAGTTTTATATAGATAACCTTTTTTTTTTTTTTTTTTTTAATTATTATTTTATTTTACCTTTTAAAAAGGCCGTTTTTCCAAATCAGCATATTTTATTATCTGGATTCATCCTTTTACTTTGACCTTTTATTTTTTTAGTTTTTTTTTTTTTTTTTTGTAACCGCGCAATACGAGCAAATTGGCTCAGTAGACGCATTGCAAAGCAAGGAGTACCCAACCATTAACTTTGGCAAGCAAACCAGTAGGTGGCACACAGCTATTACTAACAGATGAAACATAGTTAGTTTGACTGCAGAGATTGTTTGAATTACTTCGACAGCCAACTTTTACTTCTATTTTCTCTGCTACGTTTATGTTACCTTGCACTAATGCAACTATTAGCTGTGTCCTTGTCTCGTTTCTTTAGTCCAGTGTTTTATTTTGGGGTGCAAAACTACCTGAAGGAATAATCCAACTTCAATCTAGTTTAGCCTGGTGTTTATAACTCGTTTATAACCACAGTCATTAAATACTTCTGGGAGGATATTAGCTGAAAATTTGTTTCAATGTGAAAACAAAATACTTGGAACCAGAGCTGCAGCCTTTATTGGAAGACTTGACCAAGACAGTAATTGCCTGTTTAATGGACGTGGGTGGGGGAGAAAAACAATTTCCCTTTTTGTGCTGTTTTAAAAAAAAAAACAAAACCAAAAATGTAGAGACAAAATAATTTACTTAATAATTTACTTTTTAATTAAAGTGAACTTACTTGGAAATGTTGCTCACAATATTCCGAGTGACCTTCGTGTTCAACAAGTAGTGAAATACTGAACGTGCCCTGGGACAGATTGTCAAGTCAGTTGGGAAATTTCCGTTACACCAAAGATAAGGGCAGAGAGTTGTAAAAGGCTAACGGTGAGCACCACAGGTGAGGGTATCTTCACCACTTAACATGTAGCACTTTTAAGTTTCAAAGAATGTCCTCATAGCAGAAACATTTTGAAATCCATGGATATGTTTGTGGATGTGGGTGTGTGTACATCCATCCGCCATAGCATACTTGAATGTTGGTCAGTTCAAACCGTCCCCTACATAAAACACTGGTGTATATATTTTTTAAAAGAAGTTATTATGGGTATAAATTTTATACCAGTAGCAGTGACAAATTTCTTGTGTGTAGTTAACAAATTATTTGTAGTGTATTTTTTAGAAATCTTAAAATTGCCTTTGCACTGAAATATTTTTCATACTGTAGCTATTTATAAATCTGTTTTACGCATACATTTGTTAACACACCATTTCTATTTTTTTTAAGTATATATGTTTTGAAGGCTTTTTTTATACTTATGAGTTTTGGCCACTTAAATTTAGCTTAGAGTGGAGTTGTGGCTGAATGTTAAAATTCTAATGAATGTTAAATTAGAAATATAGGTCTGTTGCTCTGTCAGTGTCACCCAAACCATTAATGATTTGCTGGCGATTCGAGCGATACGCCTGCTGTGCTGTACTGTTACCGCTAGCTTTTCTATTCTGTAAAGCCTCCTGCTTTCTTACTTCTTGAGTTTCATCTTTTAGCCTTAAATAAGGAGATTTTTGCTTGATGTTTTTGAAAATGCTGCATTCCCATTCTGCCTATTAACAAAGCAGTTCATTGCAAGCTTCGCATAGACCCGCGCTTAGAGTATCGACCACACTATTCAGGCTGAAACACCTATAGCAGTGTTTGGGAAATGTTAGTTGAACACGTCGCTTGTGGAGGAGGAGAAATGCCTGAATTTAAGTGGAAGTTCCTGCTTTGATTTAGCAATATTTTTACCTTTTGAAGTTGGTACTGTTTGTTGAAAGGGGCCGTTTGATGGAAAACCCATATAACGTCGACTTGGTTTCACTTATAGGTTTTTGCTTCGGTTCCCGTTGCTACTGCCGTGCAAACTTAGCCCACTGCAGCAGGTGGTAACTTGGAGTTTCACTGTACACAGAGCAGACAAAGATGAAACGGTAGAAGTTAGATCAAAAGGAATTAGAATGTTTCGCTATGGGTGGGGCACTGAAAGGAGACAGATTTTTATGTATTATAAGAATTAAGGGGGGAAAGTATAAAAATCTATGTAACTTCCTAACTCGCCTTGTTTAAATCGTTGCAGCGTTAACAGCATAATGTCTCCATAACTGCTTCTATAATGTCTTGAAACTGGTAAGCGCTAACCAAATCTATGTGAAGACTTAGAAAGTATCTCAAGCTTTTCAGCCACTGAAGTTCATGTATTCCTGCAGTGGCTTGTGGCAAAAGATGTGGCTCTTTTTTGTTTCACGGTGTACAATAATTGTTTGTTCAGCCACTTAATATAAAAGCTTACAGTTTACTTTCTTGCTTGCATTAGCCTGTCTTGTCCCAGCTGGCTTGCAAATGTAAAAGGAAAAAAACAGCTTCACTGAGCAACTGCACTACCTTTCTTTTTGGAAGCCGGCGGGGTCGTTGTGCTCATGCTACTGTCTCTGTTCAAAAGCTTTAATGGACATTCGTGAAAGTATTATGAAAGTGAAAAAGTACGCGATTCTACTTTGCAGAACTACCGAAAAAATCAGTTTCTAAAGCTTTACTTTTTTACCTTATGAAAATTCAGAGGATTTTAATGTGCGTTGTCTCTGACAAATTCTGTGCTCCGTACGCGCTGCATTTTAAATGTCCTTTCACGACCTGATGTAAAGTAGAATCTGCGAAAGTGCTGTCTGGGGGCTGGGGAGTAGTTATCTGTGCATTAAACATTAAAGATGTCTGTAGTCATCAGCACCAAATACCAACACTTGTTTTTAATTGTACAATTATAGGTGCATTTATTTGAAAATAAATCAGCCTTCAAATCTAATGTTTAGATTATCCTGTACCACTTCATTTATTTGATTTGAAGAGTCAGTGTGTGAATACAGGACTGTAAAGTTCCTTTTCAGTGCTATTTTTAACTTTAATTTCTGTAGATAACCAACTATAACTTGTTTATATTCAGTCACATTTTGGATCCTTATGTAGAATATTTAAGCAGGAGACATGGATCTGCTTGCAATAAATATAAACACTCGAGACTGGTTTAAGTTTGCTCATGAGTGACTAAAACAATCCAAGAATGAAGATGAAATGGTTTCCTATTAGTCTGTAATAAAATGTAAGTAGATAACAGAAAATGGGTTGAGTGTCTGATTCTGCTTGTAATGAATATGCTGGTAGTCACGTTTAGTCTGGGAGTATCTGCAGCCAGCTGGAAAGGCAGGCGGAACGTTCAAAGAAGGCCAAAAGGTGCGTGGTGTGAGGGGTGCTGCAAGGCTGATACAGGTCAGTACGGGTCCAGGAGAGCTGCATTCCTCCCACAGGGATTGGATAAGTGCTAAAGATCTTTACAGTCTAAGCTCGTAAAGCTGCACGTGAAGAGATCTGTGCTTCCTTACAGCCCTGCTGTCCTGGGTACCCGGAGCTAGTTCACCTTGCTCTGCTTTGTTGGCAGTTTGAAGAAACTGAATTAAAGGCAAAACCCATGTACTCTGCCATCTGAGTTGGCAGCAGTGTTCTTCCAAAGCAGATTGACTGCACAGAAATCCATAACTTTCTTTTGTTTGGTGGAACGATATTGTGGGATGTCCCGTGCTCCTGGAACCATTACAGATCCTCCCAACAAATGTGTGGACGCAGTCTGGCTGAAGCCATCCTAGAGAGCTCCCACAGAGCCAGTCAGAGCGGCCAGTGAGGTGCCCCCCTCTTTCTCCACGAGGCTACGTAGAATGCTTAGGCACCTTCTTTGTATTGATTCCTCTGTTCCCATAATGAAAGTGTTGGGGTAACAGATTTGTACTTACATCAACTATTTATCCAAGTAACACAAGCGTATTTACCTATCATCTCCCTTTTGTTCATCAAGAAATTTTGGGGTTTCTACTGAATGAGCTTGTGGAGGAGGTAGTTGGACGGAAAAAGGTAAATCTGGAAGATGCTCATCCCTTTCCTCATGTGATGAAGAAAAAATGTACAAATTGCAATTAGATAAAAAATTGCAAAAGAAATGTGATGCATGTGGATTTCGGGAGGAGCACAGCAGCTCAAGGAACAAATCACCTTGTGAGTAGCCAGCCTTCTCCTTTGCGTGTTAAAATGTTCAATTCTTTAAAGGAAAAAGGGACAGAAAGGCAGTGAGTCCTGAACATTATTCATTCCAAAGGGAATACCATGTTTTCCTTCAGCTCTTTAAATGACACTCTTCTAGTTACATTGTAAATTAATTGAAAACTGTTTCTTCTGTAATGGGACTGCTTTTTTTTTCCTGCAATATTTACAATACAGCTCTATACAATGTTTCAAGAGGTTAATTTTGATATGAATCGAAATAGGCTGGAGACAGACTGAAATTTCACGGTTTTGCTTTATGCATGTTCTGATTTCCTCAGCTGATACCCATCAGGAGGTTAACAATAACTTGTCAGCGTTCTAATGAAGCTTTGTTGCTGTGTGTTTCCGTTATGTACCCTTAGAGGTCCTTTCAATTTCATTCAAATGCTGTCCGCCCGTAGGCTTCATTTACACTGTGAAATGGTAAGATAGGGATAAGATGCAGCCATTAACTCTTTTCATTACACAGAACAGGTTATGAGAAGCTTGCTGTCCTCCACGTGTGTTTGGATGTGTTTCATCTGAAAATGATCGCGTGCAATCAGTGTTCATTTCTTTAACTGATGGGTCTGCAGGGAAGTCATAGTGGTGAGTTTCAGTAACTCTTTATTTTCAGTAAAGGAGACAAAGAGGAGCAGTATTCAATTTTCAGCCACCAAAAGGTTTGTTGTTTTTTTGTTATTCATTTCAACGCACGAAGCTTTTAAAAATGCATACGATGCAGCACCCCGTTAGGCTCACAGGCTCACCATTCACGTTATTTCAGGAGAGCCAGTAGCATCCAGTCTCATCCATCACTTAACGGGTGAAAAAGAGGATACGCTTCTTGGTCCTGATGAGGGAAGCAATGCTCATAGTTGAGCAAAAAGCACATCAATACTTACCTTGAGATTTTAAATGTATTTTGTAAAGATGAGTGACACCGAAATGCAACTGTCAAAACCAGTGCCAAATCTGAAATCTAATCCGATCTTGCGATCGTAATAGGCACTGAGCTTTAGAAAAGAAGGAAAATAAGTCCTGGATCCATGAACCAGCATCGAGGGGGATGCTGACCTTCACTTCAGGAAATGCTTCCAGCCTCGTAGCAGCAATATTCTTCCAGGAAATGCTGAGCAGCTCGCTTCTGAGGTTCTGTGCAGATGATACGCTGCACAGCTAGGGAAAGTTGTCAGTGCTCATTAGGTTGACTTCTGGCTGTGTATTTCCAGCTAAGAAGAGATTGTGTTCCCTTCTATTCTAATGGAATTATGGCTCAGAAAGGGAAACTTTGCCTTGTCAGGGACTTGTCAGACCGAGGCTCAACACTGATGCAGTGATACATCTCAGTTACAGTAGGGATTCACTTGGCTTTGAAGTGGCTGTTCTTAGAAACTGCAAAATGTGAATTAGTTTAGCCAGGAAGAACAGAGGCATCTTGAAAACTAACGCTGTGGTTTGTAAAATAACTGCCCCAAGTGTTTGCCCATCATTGCGCTGAAGGGGACTGGTCCAGGGGGAAAAAAAGCTGCAGGTTCTTCCATTGCAGATCATGCTGCAGCCTGGTGAGTCCCTTCTAACCTCTTGGTTGTAAACTGGTGTCTTAAAGGCAGCTTCCTTCTCACTGCTCGTGGCTTCAAAAAGTTAAAAACTGCTGATGAACGGTTCCCAGGCAGGAAAGGATATCGTTTTAATACCAGCATTTTTATTCTTTTTTTATTATTATTATTGTTCTTCTAGCTTTTAATGCCAGAATGTGATAATGAAATGTAGCAAAGGATCTCAACACACGAGACTTTTAGGGCAAACTCAGTTTAATGTTTTGACTGAGGGATAGCAAAGAGTTTGAGTGAACTTGCAGAACAGCAACTGCCGGGATCAGACAGCAAGAGGAACCCAAAAAAGAGTGAATGTACGCAGTTAAGAGATGGTTAGATGGGACACACATTGGGTAAGTCAAACAATGTGCACGTGCAAAAGAAAAAGCTATGTAATTAAGAGTTGCGTAGAATTACGTTAATCCGTTCCTTCCCCATCTGGGCAAAGCGTAGTCCAATACGGGGTAAGGAGAAAGATCTTTTCTTTGTGCTGCTGAAAGGCTCCCTGAGCAGGCAAATACAGGGATACATCACCAACACGTGCGATACGGTCCCCAGCCCTGGTTCCTGCCCTGGTCACTTCTACCCAGAAGGGATGTGGACGTCCCACACACAGCACCGAGGGGGAGGCTCCTTTCCCCCCCTGCTCCCTCCTTCTCTTCACAGCCTCTCTGCCATGGTGAATCCCTGTTACAAGCCCTGGTTTCACATCCGTTTATGCTGGTTGTTCAGAAAGGATACATGGTCTTATGGGACTCCTTGGATCATAAAAAGTTGTGATTTGAAGATATGAGGAAAAAGGATGTTTTTCACCCATTAAATTTACTGCAAACCACCTGTATCCTACAATTTTGGTTGAGTAACACATTACCTGACCGCTCACCTGTCTGAAGGCATCCAGGGAGATTTTTTTTTCTTTTTTAAAGAGTGTCAGTATTTGTAAGACAAGAGAAAATGTCACTTTTCACATTTACCCAAAGATTTGATGATAACATGGAAAGGGAATGGATATTTAAGTTCTGCCACGCACACGCGCCAAGGAAATTAATATCCATATCTGAAAGATACATCTCCCTCATACTGTTCTTGTTCTGCATCAGTCGTGATGACAGCCTTCAAGAAGCTTTTGGCAACGTGCCGCTCTGCTTAGCCTATCTGAGTAATATCCATAATAATAATAATCTTTTATTTCCAGATGTAGTTCATGAGAACCATCTGCCAATTCTTTACTTCCAAATATGCATGAATACTAACATACAAAACGCTGTGAGAGTATCTTAATGTTACTGGCAACTCCTCTGTTCATCCAAGAAATCCCCCTCACTAAGAGCTGTTGCAATTTTAGAACAGTCAATGATTGTTTTTTAGAAGATGCTCATGCTTTCCTTAAGGTTAATGTCTAACCACGCTATTAACTTTTTAACTGCTTCACTCTGTGCGGAATTACATCCCCGTTACTTCCTCCCCAGAGGAGCACACTCAGCAATTCTGATTTATCGTAACAGTTCTATATCCATGTATGGAGCCAAGGCAGTATGGTTGGGTTCTGCTGGTTTAAGGAGGAAAGTGGATGTTGTGCAAAAAGCCCCGAGCACCGCTGCTGGGCACGATCCCATCGTGCTCTTCTGTCACCCATCTGTCTTCTCATCATCTGTGCGTGGATGCTACAGATGCAATATTGAAATATGTCGGCTAGGAAAATATTACAGTAGCATGAAAATAAATTCCTCTGATACCCAGAGCTCACTCACACGGATTGACCTGTCAGGCTGATGGCTGGCCGTTTTTCACCATCGTCTACACTGCCTTTTCACATCTACTTCATCTTCCTGTCATATTACACCGCTCTTATCACAGGGTTCACGGGCTGCAAATCCATTCATTCTCTACCACTACACTGGATGTAATCAAAACTAACACTTTCTTCTTTACTAACATTTTCGAAGACGTTCCAGGCTTTTGTCCAGCCCCTAACAACTTCTTTCCTTAGCGATCGGTCTGTTTCGGGTGTTCCATGGCACACAGTCCCAAACCCTGACCCCATGTTCATGTTCCGCGCAGAACATCCAGCTGTATGCACGACTTTGAGGTCCCTTCCTTCCACGTTGCAGCCCAAAGCACGCCGTGTTCCCAGTCCCAGCAACTGGTCCATTCTCCTCTTTCATAAGCAGGAATTGGCTGGGAGCTGAGTTATTTGCACAACTCAACATCAAAATACGATCCACAAAGACAAGTGTGAGATTCAGGTTCAGGCGCAGCTGTGGATACTGTGCAGGTGTCTGAGCTCCCCCCAGAGCCAGCAGAAGATTCCCCGCTGAACACTGACTGACAAGAACAGCAAACAGTGCCTCCAACGTGCTGATAATCAGTCGGGACATTCAGCCCAAGCCCTTTAGTAGGTATTTTGTTTGTTAGACAGTAAAAATGTATTTACTGCCCAAATATAAGTAACGGTGCCGACTGTATGCACAGTGAACTCCATTAATGATTTCAGTTCTTTTTTAAACTCTCGGGAAAGCCATGGAAAATATTAACTAAGAGAGAGAAAAAACACGCACAGCAAAGGATGTTTCACATTCATGACCAAGAAAAAAAAGAGACAAAATATTCTTGATGCTTTCTGTCACTCTGACACCACAGAAATAGAAGCATGCGAAGTTCCAGCATGGGAAGGTCAGGTCTGGGGTCTTGCCCAAGCCACTAGCAGGATGGGCTTGCAGCCCCGTCCTTCCACATGACTTTTGTTCTTTGTGGCCGTGTCCCCAATACGCCGATTAGGGCTGATCTTGTTTGGTTGGCCAGGTCTGGAGGTTGCAGCATGAAGCTGCAGGGTTTCACAGGACCTAAGCACACTCAGAGCACCAGGTCTCCAGCCCAGCAATCTCCTCGCTCCCCTTCAGATGTGCTGAGCACGCAGGCTGCAGACAGACCTCCCACCACCTCTAATGGATGGGGGACAGCTAAGGAGGCCCGGCCTGGCTCTTACAGCCCTGAAAGGAAGGAAGGGAGGAGAGGAAAGAGAACCATTTGCTCCACACGTCACAGATGCTCTGCACCAGAAGTTGGAAGATTCTGATTCTGTGCCAGCCACTGAGGAAAACAACAGGATGGATTTTCCATGGCCACTTCCCACGCGAACTTGCTGGAAATCTCACGTATTTGCTAAACCAGGGCGCAGGGAGATGCTTGCCCTGCAGCTTCCACCATGCCCACGGGGAACCACTTCCCACCGTGGGATTGTGGAGCTCGTGGAAAGCACTGCCCGCCTCTGCCAGGCTGCTCCTGGGAGCTCTGCTTGCAGGGCAGCGATGGCAAACATGGGCTGCAAACCACTGCCTGCTGCCGAGTGCCGCCGGCACCTTCCCCAGCGTCACTGTGATTAGAATGAGAAAGCACAGAAAAATACTTTGGGCTTTTCAGAAAAGCATGGAGCTTTTAACCTGCCTTTTTTATGGCAGTGGAAATAAAGTCTTCCTCCACATGAGCTACGGTGAGGAGCCCAGGCCTTACCTCAGTCCCTGCTGCTGTTGCTGCAGATTCCTCAGGGCCCTCCGATAGATGGATCTGACCAAAGGATTCCCCTTTCTCAGCTGATTCCCTGGAGATAGTTTTCTTCCTGGTTTGTTCACTCCTCTAACACCGTACAGCCTCTCTGTGACCAGCTCAGGGCATCATGGCAATAAACAGGAGAAAACATCCAAGGAATGGCTTCGCCCCCAGAAGCCCACGTGCCCTAACACGAGTTGTGACAGGTCTTAACCTTATGGCGCACCTGACCATGCTGAAAGGCCCATGTGGACTCTGGCAGCAAGCTAATGGTGAACAGCAAGCTGAACTCCCGGAGGCCTAAAAATAGCATTCTGAGTAAGAGCTGGCTGCACTGCGTCCCTCGGCCTCCATTCGGTGTCATGGGAGCTGAGCGTGACCGAGGCGCTCCCTGATCTCGATGTGGAGCAGAGGACAGAAACAGGAGGATTACACAGAGCTGCACCGTGTGGGAGCAGCTGTTCCTTCAGCTCTCTACAGCTCCTCTGCCACCACCTCCACCGGTGGCACCCACAGGTCCCAGGGGCTTGGCTCGGTGCAGGTGACCCCGAGGCTGACACATGAGCGAGCTGAGAGCCTCAGTCTGCAGCGCGACACAGAGCCGGGGCCCAACAAATCTGGGTGAGGGCTTGAACGAGGATTTCAATTTTGCTCCAGGGTTAGGAAAAAGGTCTCTCATTTTGCCATCTGGTTTTTAAAGCCCCAGCACATGCACTGCTTTTCGGTCAAAATGAGCTCGGGAAGGGCATCAAAGAGCAGCTGGTGTGCACGTTTCTTTTTCCTTGTAGCTGATGAGCTTTCGTCCTGGTCAACACGTGTGTTGGAGTGACCTGTCCGTTTGATGTCTGTTTGATGCAATCCCTTGTGTTATGGCAGTAGTCCTGGGGTTTGTTAGGAACCAGTGGGCAGCAGAGCATCGCCGTGACATGAGAGGGTCACCCAGCCACAGCAAGCCGAGCCTTCAGTCGTGCCCTTTGGGTAACATAGAACTCACTACAGCCTTAAAGGACTGCCAGAGGCTACTCTGCCCCTTCCAGGTCACTCAGCTTAAATCCTCAGCCATAAAATATGCCTGAAACCAAGAGTCTTTCTATTACTTATGGAGAAAGGGCTGTTACTCTTAGTGAGTTCTTAGGATTTGTAAGGTAAATATTTCATACCAGAGGAGGAGGAATTTCTAGAGATACTTTAACCCGCCAGCATGATCATGCAGTGTCCCCTGAGCCTGTGAGTCATGGTCGGTAACGCTCGCAGAGCAACAAGAAGACAGGCGAGTTTTTTGGGAACGTGTTTTCCTCACATCTTGCACAAACACGGCATTTCTGCAGCCTGCCATGGGATGCTGGTCTCCATCTTTCCCCACTATAATCACACCTCGGCGATGCTCACCACTACTTCACCCTGTGCGTTACCACGCGTGTCTCAACTGCTCTCATTCTCTTTTCAGGCTGCCTTTCTTTTGGTCAAAATCACTCTGCATCGCTCACTGTCTTAATTATAAGACAGAGAATTACTATCGGGCTGTTTGACACCCCCAGCACCTCGCTGGGTTCGCCCCTTCTTTGCCTGCGATGCCGATGCAGCAGCGTGTGCAGCACCTCAGCATCTGGTGGGTCCTTCTGGGCTGACTCATTCCGGCTTTTGTCTGAGCTGAAAAGTTTCAGAAAATTGACAAAACCACTCCTGTGCTTAATGACAGCACTTCCACGCTGACAGGGCACGAGGAACATCCTTCTGTGGACGGATATCTTCACCTCATTCCAACCCACTTCTGCCTTCAGCTGCTGTGAAGTAAAAGCACACATTTGCCCCAGTTGCCTAGCTGCTTCATTAATTTCTTCAGAACTCCCCGATGTCATCTGTTCCTGACATTTGTTGAAACTTTGTTGCTTCCCCGCTGAAACCCACGCCAGCGTCTTGGCAGAGCCAGAACAAAAGAGTATTTTCCATGGAATAGAGCATCCTTATCCAAAGCCAACGTTATGTCAGTGAGCGTATTTTATTTAACGCAGAACAAACAATATCTGGGAAGAAACAAAAGAGAGACTATTCGTAATGAAATAAATGTCTCCCATAAATATTCACACTACTTCCCAACACAACTGTGCCTTAGTTTCATAGAATCCCTGAGGTTGGAAAAGACCCCTAAGATCACCAAGTCCAACCACAACCCACCACCACCCATACTGCCCACTGACCCATGTCCCTCAGTGCCACATCTCCACGGTTCTTGAGCACCTCCAGGGACGGTGACCCCACCACCCCTGGGCAGCCCATCCCAGTGCCTGACCGCTCTTTCTGAGAAGTTTTTCCCAACACCCAACCTGACTCTCCCCTGGCACAACTTGAGGCCATTCCCTCTCGTCCTGTCGCTGTTACCCAGGAGCAGAGGCTGACCCCCACCTCACCACAGCCTCCTGTCAGGGGCTGCAGGGAGCAATGAGGTCTCCCCTGAGCCTCCTCCTCTCCAGCCTGAACACTCCATTCCCTCAGCCGCTCTCCACAGCCCTGTGCTCAGACTCCTCATAGCTTTGTTCCCTCCTCTGGACACACTCCAGGGCCTCAGTGTCCTTCTTGCAGTGAGGGGCCCAGAGCCGAGCACAGCACTGAGGTGCGGCCCCACCAGGGCTGAGCGCAGAGGGAGGCACAGCCCCGCTGTCCCTGTGGTAACCCCCCTGCACACCAGGTCCCGGAACACTCTCCCTTTAGGAAGCTTTTACCATTTGGAGATATCTGAATAAGAAAGCAAATATCCATTGTCTATTTTATTATGGGAAGGCTCATTCGCTTCCAGGTGTTCAACTGTATGATCAAGATGCAAACACAAAACGCTTTGTTGTCTTTCTACGCACACTCAGATAAAAGCAAAACAAAGCGCCGGGAGCCACGGTGCTGGGCTCAGCCCGGCACCCCGGGGCCGTGCTGTCACATTGTCCCCGCAGCAGCGCTCCCGCAGGTGGCGGCCGCCGCCCTGCGCTGCCCTCGCGCCTAACGGCGGCCGCACGCGGAGAGCGCGGTTCGGCCCTCGGAGCAACTTCTCTCCCCACGAAACCTCAGCGGAGCGGCGCGAGGCGAGGCCCCAGCGGTCGCGGCACCTCAGCAGCTCCCAACGGCTGCGGCCCGAGGGCGGGAAGCGGGGCCAACGGCCGCCACCGCCTCTCCCCTCTCCTCCCTCTGGCGGCGGCGACCCCCGAGGGCCCCGCTCCGCCCC
>WBMW01003969.1:267002-356259 GCA_013396635.1 Penelope pileata
TGTGTGTGTGTGTGTGTAGGGTTCTCCCCCACCCCCGTTTTGGTGGTGGTGGGACGGTGCGAAGCGAGACAAAGGCAAGCCCGGTGAGCTGCCTAAAAACGAGCGAGCGAACAAAAAGATACGGGAGCGCCGCGGGATGCCGTCCGCTCTCGCTGGGGGAGGCTGCCTGCAGCTGTCCCGCCTCAGCCTGCCCCATGGCTTCTGCCGTAGCCCCGGGGCGGCAGCCCGGGTCCGGGGACGAAGCGGTGCGTGGAACGGAGCGGGCCCGAAGGCGCGGGCCGGTACCCGCCGTGCCTGTCCCCGCGCGCCGCACAATGGGGATGGAGGCAGGGATGGAGGGAGGGAGGGAAGGAGGGGATGCATGGATGGATGCTGCCGCGTGCGCTGCCGGTGCTCGCCGCGCTCCGCCGGCGCTGGGCTGCTGCCGGCGGGCTGGTCCCTCTGGCTCGTGCTTCTTCATGTATCGGCCGGAGGAAGGAGTCTAAGGTGTTTGCGATCCGACAGCTAAAAACGGAAGGTTTAAAGATGGGTTTACCTGAAAACATGCAGAAAAGAGCGTGAAACTCTTATCTCGATAGACTTGCTAACAGATTTGCTCCTGCAAGCCTTTTATTTCATTTTTAAAAGTGATTTAGTGATTTTAGGCTGAGAACGTAGATAGTAAAGGCTCGGAAAGCATACGAAAAGCAACTAAATGCACTTATTTTCTGAAAGGGCTCCTCGTTACCACAATCTTCCGATGGTTTTTGGGGTACGTGAGCCTGCGTGCAGCCTCCTGCCGTGGGGAGTGGAGCAGACAGCACAACCTTCCGCAGCAGCAGCAGCAGCAGCATCCCTGCTCTTTAAATGCGCTTACTGAGCGCTCTGGCTGCTCTCTGAGTAACGGGGAACGCTGCCTTGAATGCAATACACATCTCTCTTCAAACACCATGCAAGTAGGGTCCAAAACTTGTTGTACCCACCTGAGGAGGGTACTGGAGCCCCTTCCCAAGGAAAACACAGCCACAGGGCAGAGAAATGGGTGCTCTCTCAGCACTTGTTGCTGCCACATGGCATTTCTTGTGCTGTGCTCTCGGACTGCTGCCACACAGCCCTCTGTTCTGCCCTCACTCTTCTGTAGGGAGATCTGGGCTGCATCCATGCTGCTTTTTTTTATGTTGGACTTTGAAATTCTTGTGTTTCGGATGGTTTCCAGGGGTGATACGTTTCACTGACTCAGGACTGGGTTATACACACGTAGTTACAGAAGTGTTTTTTTGATGACAAAGATGTCCATGAAGTCATCCTGGAAGGAAGGCAGCAGCACATGCTGCTGGGGCTGCGAGGAGGTTCCAAACAGCGACCGGCTTAATCATCTTGAAATGTGCACTTACTTAAAAGTTTTAATTCAGTGCTCCTTTCAAGATGAAAGTTGCTGTCAGTTGCCGTTTCTAACAAGATTACTCTGCTGGGTCAATCTATAAGAACTTCATTAGGAAGTATTCAGCATGGTTACTCAACAGAAAATTGAATCCCACATGGATCGGGAGGAAGCTCGCTGCCCCTTTCCAGAAGGGTCTCCTTTGTGTTGCTCCACAAATTGTGCTGGTGCAGGATGGTGGCAGCACTCCACATCCCAGTGGGCAGCAGGGAAGGTGTCCTCGGTCTGAGCAGACCTCAGCCATCCCGCTGTCCTGACTGCGCTACAGCAAAAGGATGGACGCTGTAGCTACAAGCCTTGGGATTTTTTACAGGTTATTGCAAAATGCTCTTGACCTCTGACACGCTGGGATCAGGCGGGAGGAGGAAGAGAAGGGACTCATGGAGTAGAGGTTCCGTGAGCCCTTTGAAAACGGACACCCATTGTACATTTGTCAGCGGGTCCATGGGGTGTGGCGACCCAGGCGATCCCTGCCAGCGGAGGGAAGCACAGCACTGCTGTAACGGGAATGCTCCCACTGCGCGGCCACTGAGCTGCCCCAGGGGCTCTGTCCAGAGAGTTCTCGGACATTCCAAATGCTGATGTCCCAGTGCTGGTTTCCATGATAAATAAATGAAAAATAAACAGAATGTGCCATGTATCTACTGACCTTCAGGAATTAGCATCTATTTTGTTTGTTTCAACTGAGTAGTCTGGTAGCTCGGGTTTGCGTGCTTGGTCGTGGGCACAGCTGGATTAAACAAACGTCTTTGCACATAGTGGCTTTGTGCTGATGGTGGCATCTCACATTTGTGATGGTTTTGTGTGTGCAGGGATAATGCATTGGTGAGCCGGGAGCTCGAGCTTATCACAAGGACAGCTTGGATAAGGATTGGTTTGTTGGCATTTAAAATGAGGGGTCAAGCACCCAGCCAGTTCATTCTCAACAAGATCTGCGTGGCACTGTCAGCTTCTATTGTATTTCAGGCTTATTTTAAAAATGATACATTTCAGGCTTATTTTAGAAAGGAAACGTGGCTTGTCATTCTCTGGGGCTTTGAGGAAAAATCTCTGAAATGTGATCCAAGTGGAACCAGACACAGACTATGAGCAGTTCTAAAGAGATGTCAGCTGCTCTCCATTCTGCTTTAGAGTCTCGAGGTGTCAGAACCAAAGGACACCGTGTTCGGACCACTGTGACTGTCTGACTTGTGAGGGATGGAATGAGAAATGAGTGGGAATGGAAACTTTGCAGTGTGGGGGCCGCATGAGGGGGCAGGAGAAGAAGTTGAGGTACCTAATTCTGAAAGTTCAGTTTTCAGGAATGTAGGTGGTTTGGTGGGAGTCTTAAGGACTGAGGAAGATGTTTTTGCTAATAGTGATCTCTAGGCAACTAGAACTCCATGACGTGATGCTTTTCTCACTTTACTGTTCCTCAGATTCTGACTTTCTTTGCTTGTATTCTCCGAAAATAGGGATCGTTTGTCACCCACTGTTAGACATGAAGTTTGTACAAAACAGACACATCCAGTGCCATGCTCAGCTTGAGGACCTTGGGTGCTGGATCAGAAGTGGAAGCGCTTCTTGTGTGAGGTCCAGGCTTGTGAAGGACTTGAGATATAGCTCATGTTAGGATGTTTGCAGCTGGTGGGTGAGGAGAAGGAGGACGTTCCAACTTTGTCCACATTTTGCTCCATGCTTGCAAGAAGCTCTTCCCTTGCCCTCACACTCTGCTCTGAGAGCCTGGGGCCAGCTTGGTGGTGTCTTCTGGAGCCTGTAGCTGCAGGAAGGGAGGCAGAATTTGGCTCTTTTCTTGATGTTACCCTTGCGTGTACGTGCAGAGTGCTGTAGACAGGCAGTAGGGAAGGTTGCTCAAGTCTCGGGAGGACTCAGCCATGCTCTGTGAGGTACCTTTTCCTTCTTTTTGTTAGATGTCTTAAAGTGCTATGCACAATTCTGGGTTAACTAACTAAAGATAACATTTTCTTGTGTGGCTGCCCCAGGAGGAGGAAGGAAGACAGCCGAGGGACTGCCAGTGAAACTTGAGTGTTCCTCAAAAGAGAAATGGCTGCCTCTGAGATGAAAAATTGAACAAATAAGAAAGCATTTCTCTTATTAGAAGCATTTGATTTTCTTCTTCCTTTGAAGAGGCCTCAGTTTAGCCCTCACTAAGCAGTCTTGCAGTTTCTTTGAAATTAGCATTTCCTACAGAATTCCGCTGATAATTTCCAATGCTTCATGGAAGACTTTTAAATAAAAAATGAGAACGTTTTTCGTGAAGGACTACTTAGTACTCAAGTTAAATGTTGATCAGAGTAAAGCTCCAAATGAGAAAAAATTCAATCTTCAAATTGATTTAGTTTTTAAAACACATAAGGGTATTCTGCATGCCCTAGAGATAGAGATGAACATGTCTGGCGTATAATCACTGTTGCTTTTTTTCTCTCTAAGCAGAATGTGAAAGGACCAAGGAACGGCAAGAGTAGAAATACAACATCTCCATAGGCAGAACTTGAGTTGTTAAATAAAATCCCAAAACGCTTCATTGTTCTTATTGCATGGCTCATTCTTTATGGCACAGTATTGGTGATGTATAAAAAATGGGGCTTTTCATCATCTGGACTCAGGTTTGTCCACAGTTGCCCTGTGCTCCAAGTGGGAATGGCCAATGAGCCTTGGGAGATGTGCATCTGTTTTCCTCCAGTGGATTTTGAAGGGTCACAGAATCATAGGGGTTGGAAGGGATCTCTGGAGATCATCTGGTCCAACCCCCAAGTGGGTTCTTATCTTAGACCTCAGTTTGATGTCTGAATTTAGGTAGGAGGCATCTAGACTCTCCTCTGTGCGTACCCTGTGTGTTTTGCAGTCTCCCTGTCTATCGTGCAACAGGAAGAATGACCAGCCAGTGCTGCCAAGCCCAGAAACATTATCTTAAAGTAACATTCTCATCAGAACCTTTCCGTATAGGTTTAAATATCATTCTGTGTGCTTAAATCCATTCTAACATAAAAAAGCCTTGGTTAGAACTATACAAACATCAGTGTCCTGTTCTGCCCAGTTGTCCTGCAGAGGCCTGCACAGCATACTGGTGAGCTCCCAGTCCATCAGCCATCAGCTTCCCTGCCTCAGTCAGTGCAGACGTGCTGGGCTGTGGCTGCAGCATATGGATGTGAGTCTGTGAGACAGCTGGATGCCTTAAGCAACAGGGCTGTTTTTGAAGGTTCTCACGTGCATAAGAACTTCTTCATGGTGCGGGGGGTGGAGCACTGGAACAGGCTGCCCAGGGAGGCTGTGGGGTCTCCTTCTCTGGAGATACTCAAGACCCGTCTGGATGCCCACCTGTGCGACCTGCACTAGGGAACTGCTTTGGCAGAGAGGCTGGACTCGATCTCTAGAGGTCCCTTCCAACCCCTGTGATTCTGTGATTCTGTATAATTATTAGCTACTTCCTTTGCAATGTTGTCCTTGAGTTAAAAGGGGATTTTGAATGGGAAACAAGTACATTTGGTGAAGCGTGTGTGTGCAGAGTGATTGAAACACAGACTTTTGCTTTAAAAAAAAGTAGTGTGGAATGCTCCCTAGTATTATTTCTTAATATTACATATTAATGCATTCATAGCCCTGTAAGCATTGTTTCCAAGTGAAGATCCCATCCATTTAGCGTGCTGTCAGGTCTTGCAGGTGAAGCACACGGCGTGCCTGCCTGGGACCAGAGGAACTTGCAGCTGTTTGCATAGGCAGGAGGATGGTGAGCCTGGCCTGGTGCTCACCTCGAAGGTGGCTCCCATCTCTGGGGCAGCACAGAGCCTTTACACAGGGACTGAGAGCTCACCCACCCTACCTACCGCAGTCCTGGGACTTATGTCCTCCCCAGCGCAGAGCATGCGCCAAAGCAGAGCTCTTCCTTCTTCGTACAGCAGGAAGCAGTGATCCCTGTGGACGTACATCGGTCAAGGATGCTGTGACTATTTGGAGCACTTTGCGTTAGCTCTTCAGACAAAAGATAAGGTTCTATTCTTTTCCCTCCTTCTTAGATGTTTTCCATTTTATAGTCAATCTTGCTGAAATCAATTTTGTGAATGTCCCTGTGAGCCACCTCCCTTCATGTAAAGTATGAAGAACACACGTATGTAGTGGTTATGCCTTAGCCCTCTCCTCTATTTCCCAGCTTTTTTTTGCACTGGGGCCCTGAGCTGTTGGTTCAAGAAGCAAGTTCACATCACTGCTCTTAAAATCAGAATAAAGAAATGGAGTGGGTCAGGAAACTTAATTAAAGCAGAATTAAGGTCGTAAATGTGTGTCTCTAGCTGCCTGTTTGGATGTGACTATTTCTGGTGATCTTTAGGAGTTTCCGTTCCTTAAGGAAAGGCAATAAATTAAAATTTCATTCTTGGAGTAATTTGTTGATTACTGAAGCATAGATCCAGCTGCATTTCAGTTCACCTTTCATAAGAGCTGGGGGAAAATGCACTGCAATGTTCTGGGATTTTTGTCCCTTCAGAGGAGATTCCTCCTTCCCTGCCCCAGTTTTTGTAGAAAAAAAGAGAAATTCAGGACCAGATTAACTTTTGCAAAGTGGCTTCAAGAAGTAAAATTTAATGTCTCCAAGGTAATTGAAAGAAATCCCATGGAACTAAAAAAAAAAAAAAAAAAAAAAAAAAAAAAAAAAAAAAAACCCCCCAACATTTAAAATCCCGNACTATTGAAGTGCTGTGAAATGTTTCTTTCACTAAAGCTCCAGCGCTGCCTCGCTAATGCGTGCACGCATTTCCTGGCTGCATGCGGCACATGAAACACTCACAGAGGTAAACACAGCTTAAGAGTAAATCCTGCTCCTTAGGAGCAGCGTGTGCTCTCCAGTGCAGCTGTGCTGAAGGCAACCAGTTTTCTGCCACCAGATTGATAACGAGGAGCTGCGTGCTGGGCACAAGAGGCCGGGCAGACCCAGGAGAACTGGAGCACGTTGCTTCGAGCTGCGTTACCAGCCCCCTGGCAAACGTGGCAAAGCCTCAGAAGTCTGGAAACAGGAAAAGGGAAACTTGTAGGAACGGTACCGCTGGCTAAAAATAAAATGAAGTGCTATCTTTAACCTGGTAAGAAGATGCACCTTGCAGTGGTATTTAAAGCACAGTGTTTTAACAGGAAATCCTCTGTTCTGTTGAAGAACTGAAATAAGAGGCAGTGATGCTATGTGCTCCTTAGGTGATTCCTGGGAGATCTGTTGCTGCTAATGAGGGATTGGCTTTTGTTCGTTTGTTTCTCAACAGATAGCCCTCTTATATCAAGCTAGCTTTTTTTATGGAGTTGAATTCCTTCAGATCTGTAAAGCTGTCTCCTTTAAATGTAATGCAGGGAATGTCTGCATGCATCGTGGTTTGTATCTGTGGCCAGAGCGCTGCTGTTAGCAGAGCCCATCAGCAGCTAGCAGTGCAACTAGGACACTACAAACACTGGGTTTTAGAACCAATGGAGATGGTGCAGCTCTTCCTCATCCAGAGGGCATTACGTTTACCCGGAGTGATGTACATCTCCCCACGTCAGCTTGGCATTTCTAGATGTGCCTGGAGAAGGTGGTGGGGGCTTGGTGGTTTGGGGCGGTGTGGTTTGCCTGCGTGACAGCCCAGGGGTCAAGGTGTGATTTCCTGAGGAAGGTGCACTTTGCAGAATTCCCAAGGAGAGTTTAGCAACTGTAAATATTTGGGAAGCTCACACAGTTAGTGTTGATTTATCTGTAATTTCAGGAAAGTTTTTTTTTTTTTTTTATTTAATTTAAAAAGAGGACGAACAGTGACTCTCTGGCATTTGTCTATGTAAATGTAGCACCCTGCAGGTGTTTAAGCACACACTCGCTCCCTTCCATGTGAGCACAAGGCAGAGAGTGAGCAGTAGCTGGAGGGAGGGTGCCCCTGCCCCTTGCTCTTGCCCGGGAGTGGCAGCTCAGAGGGCTGGGGCACAACCTCAAAGCCAAAACAAAGTGGTCTGTGTTATCACTTCTTTCTGCCACGCTCCCCATGTCAAGGCTTCCTTCAGTTAATGTGTTTATGAAAATTGCCCACAGTAACTGCAGCTCCCCATATTGCGAGAAGCATTCTGTCATTTAACCCTTGTGTTATTTTGCTTTGTGGCAGCTCTTGCTCTGGGGTAGTATTTCACCTAGTTGAATTGGGTTTCCAAATATTGACTTTTTGTGCTGAAAACAGAGTGATATTGCTAATTTCAGCCTTTATACACTTGATACTAAGACTATGTATAATTTGATTTTTGTTTGTTGGTTTTTGTTCATGAGATTGGCTTACTGACCTACAGTATAACCATATGGAAGAACTACAGGGGACTTGTGAGATTTTTATTTTGGATACACTTCTGTGGATGGCTGTTACAAACTGCATGTGATACCATAGATGGCTATTATAAACAGCATTTTTTGTCACTTCTGTCAGCAAATGATTTTCTGTTTGTTTCTAAATTGCAGATATCAGCGTAGAGCCTTTTCATGTCTGACTACTGGTACTGGAGGCTGGTCCCGTGCAAAGACACCGGAAGCTGTAACTGTTTTGCAGCAGCCAATCAGTCTAATGAGGAGAAAGAAGAAGAGACGAACCACCAGGTTGTGGTGTCAGACATCATGCAGCTTGTGCGAGACAAGCAGGAGGTGCCAGAAAGAACAGCAGGTGAGAAAAACATGGTCTGTTTTGGAGGTTGTCCTGCTGGCTGCCAGGCTGTGCTGAGGAAAGGACTAATGGTGTTGGACGTTTCTGCATCGGTGTCTCATCTCTAGCAGCGAGCATAGGAACCCAACTAAAGCAGTCTCCAAATATTCGCTTGGAGGAGGGTGGTGTCACCACAAAAACAAATGTCTAGCAGCAGCCAGTGAAGAGTGAAGGCTTTTACTCAGGGGTATTGATGCTTGTCATAAGAAATTAAAATAATTGCATAAATTAATTGATTAGCAAAAAATAGTCATCCCAGAGAAACCTGACCTACCTTCCTACTGTTTAAAAATCATGCTCTAGAGAAACTGCTCAGAGAAGCAAGAACAAAATGCCTCTGCACTTCATCATGTTTTCGTTGCCATGTTCCGTAAGCAGGAGAAAAATATAGTGAGTGCTGGTATATAGTGACAGAGATTGAGAATTCATTTTTCCTGTACCATCATATCTTACATTTACCCATGTGGAAGATTGTTACAGGCCTTTGCCTTGGTACTAATGTAGATAGACTACAATACTGTAATCTGATAAGCCTTTGTAACTGATCTTTAATACATATTCCTTTGGTTTTATTCAATTATTTAAAAAAAAAAAAAAAGCCTCCTGGGTAATTGAAAAATATCGGCAGACATTCATGCAAACCTCTTTAGCTAGAAATATGATCCAAAACCAAAAATGTGAAATCCACTAAAATGCAATTCTGCATTTAATGTACAATTACCAGGCAGGATATGACTCCTTTGCAATAACTGCAGAAGAAAAGTGGTTCTTTCAGCCTGAATAAGCTAACAATGCTGGTTCTGCTACAGAAGAAAGTGATTCATATTCTTCTGTGCTTTAACAGAAAGCAGTTGCTGGAATAATCGTTTTATTCATGTACTGAGTGGTCTCAGCCAGAATACGTCTTTCGAGGGCAACAAAAAAAGACAGAGAAAAAAAATTGCACAGAAATTCCAGGGATGGTCAGAGGTTGACAAAATAGAACTCCTATGGAAATAATGAGGATGTATCTATACTACAAGAGAAAAAAGGAAGGGAGGGAAAGCATACTGTTTTTGGACTTAGCAAACGTGATTGGTCTTAGTCTCGTATGCAGCCTAGTAATACTGTGGGATGGAGAGCATCTTGCTGCTCTTCTTAGTTAAACCATGTGTTCCTGAAGTTTTAATGCCTTTGTTTCCTCCCCCTCCCCAGGAACTCATCTGCTATGCTATTGATACTGTATGAATAGCAGTGTATTTACTGCAGTGTTTTCCTAGAAGTTGTTACTAAGATTGGGTCTTTCTTGTGCCTGTGAATTTATACATTTTTGCTTGAGAACTTTTTGCATCTTGGAAGGCTTAAAAGCTTAGCTTGAAAACTGTAGATGAGGAAATGTGCAAAACATGGCTCGAAGCAGAGTATAATCAAGATCGAAGTGGGACAATGTCCGGTTCAATTGTGTGAGCTATTGCCTTGTTTCAATTCATGTGTGTAATAAATACATCCTTCCCACTCTTCAGAAGGGGCTGGGAAATAGAAGGAGCATGGAGAAAGAATGGAGTTGTGGAAGACAACCATGAGTCTCTTTAAAAATAACAACAGTCTGGTACATCTGTCATTTCTCTGTGCCTGTTAAGTTGTTCTGCCTGGTCAGGATTGGGCTTCAGGAGCACTATGTTTGGAGGCTTGTTTACGTAACATTTTTTGACTGGGGCTTTTCTGCTCTGAAGATGGTCTCCTTGAAACAGTTGTAACCCTTCTTGTCTGTTTGGTTTTTTTTCTTCAGATTTTTTTGGAATAAGATTCTTTTTTCCACACCTCTTTAACCTCCTGCTAAACCAACAGGGAAGCAGAAGGAACCTTTGAGCATTTGTGGTGTAAAAATTTGCTAGTGTAACATCTTAGGAACTGTAATTGCTGTTGCTGTAACAAACAGCAAGGAGGGTGCTACAGTCAAAGCTTGTACAAAGGTAAGAGGATTATCATGACTGCCTAAGATTTGAGGAATCAAGGACACAGGTGACTGATTGCAAGGCTTGATGTCTCCTTGCTCCAAACTTACCTAAGACATACTTAAGGAGTAGAAAATATTTTTAAAACATTTTAAATTATAAAATGGGTATTTTTACCATTTTCCACAATTATGAGGAATTGTGTGCAAGAATTAAAACGCAGCTGAAAAGACAGCTGAGTATGTAATATGCCACTTCTAACAATCGTAACCGTGCTGTAAAACAAATCATCAGCTGCTGTATTCACAGGCACTTGAAATGCTCATCTGTTACATTCACATGCTCTCGGAGAGAAATGTGCTTGGTATCATCTCAAGATCTTAAATTGCATTGTTGTGCGTATATAAACACCTCAACAGTCCTACTGCATGTAATTACTGAAGTTGTCATCTTTGAATTATATACATTTGGAACAGTTTGGTCAAGTTACATTAGCAAGAGTGCTGATATTTATCACCTGCTTTGGTGGGGGGGAGGCAAAACACAGAGTGCCTTAAACACTTGTACATCCTGGCAAGTCCAGTTACACCCTGAAATCTTCAGTCCCTTGTTGCCACTACTCCCAACTGTATAAGTACAAGATTTCAGTCGTAATGGATGTGGGAAACACATATTTTAATTATAGTGTTTCAAATTAAGTGACACTTTTCAGAAAAACAGTAGTTAATGCAGTTTGGATCAAGTCCATTCTATTCCTTGATGTCTACAAATACAAACTTTTAAAAATCTCAAATAAAAAGTAAGACATTTAAATAGACATCACAGAAGCTTCATCTATTGGCATTTTAGAGTGGTAGGATTAAACCGGTGTGGTTTCAGGGAGAAGTCCTCCATTTATGCAATATGCTTGGAAGAATCCTTGATTCATGCAGCTGTTTATGTTCTCCAAGACTCTTTATCATATTCAATATCTCATTGGAATTTTGTTTTAATTTTCAAGGTTGTGTGCGTTACACTGTGCCACAAGTAAGTACTTGATGGAAAGCTTTTTTCTAAGGATTACTTATAAGCTAGGCTAATACAGGTAGCCAGTATATATAGATAACGAGGCTATAAATACCATACCAAGTATTGTTGCTGAGGTTGTATGCATAATTAAAAGAATGAAGAAACTGTCAAGTTAAAATGAAAGCTTGTGGGACAGTCAGAGACTTTTGTGTGAATCTTCCATATGCAGCTGCAGAAAGATCACTTTTTCCTTGAGCGGTAGCATTGTGTTGTAATCTGATTAACACTGGTACGTCTTCTGTGGAATAAAGATGGTGTTACAAACTTCCGGAGCTGTCCACGCAGATGCTGAGTAGCCCATGACCTTTCTTGCCTTTAACAACAATCCACTGGGGAGTCCCTAAGCTTATAATACACAAGCCACTTAGTGATACACGACATGGAGCTGGGAGCAACTGCCGTCACTGGTGGTATCTGCCATAATGCTGAAGGGGGAGATTGGAATTTCTATTTTTTTTTATGACCATGAAACTAGGGTTACCATAACTGTTGGCAGAGAAAAGTATTCGGCTCTACACTTCCCTTCGTCTGCTTGGTGACAGTGAGTTGTCACTAAAGGACTGGCTGGATCTTGCTGTGGGAGCTTTATGTCCATGTTGAGCTGTCCATTTGCCACTGGAAGTTTTATATGAGGTGCATGTCCAAATAAGATGTAGCATATATTATGTATGCACAATTAACATTTATCAGTTTTCAAGGCTATTTGCATACAGCGGAACTCAATTTTATAAGCAAATCTCTTTACAACTCTGTTCCTTTGCAAGCCATGCTAGGACTGCTGTCAGTCTCAGAACATGTGTATCAGCAAATGTTTGTATATGTTTATTAGCTGAAAGTCCTCTTTTCTACTAAAACTGAATTTGTATTGAAGGAATCTGGTGAATTCTTAAACTCCTCAAAATGAGATGGATTATTTCAATTAGCTTTAAATGTGTCTGACAACATAGAAAGGAGAACACTTTCGTGGTAAACTTCATCTGTATTGTGTTGCTGCTTCAAGTAATAGAGCATTGAAATCCCCCCTTGATTAAAATCAGTAGGAGTCTTGTCAGGATTTTCATCTAAGTCTTAAGCTGTGCAGGTTAACTTCTTAAATGAAATTAATATTAAACATCTTACTCTAATCCCTTCTTTCTTGGGAATTACAGAAAATATGGAATATATTAAAATACATTCTTGTTCAGCTAGCGGCATTTACTTCAAGAAGTTAGAGCAGAAAAGCTCTATTAGTATAAAAACACATTGCCTGCTGAAAAATGAGCTCTAGAGAGGTATTTCAGTAATGTCAGCAATAACATTCAGAATGTGTGCGCATGTATGTGTGCCTGTATATGTATGTAATCCAATACCACATGATGAATTTTCATAGAACTGTAGAATTATTTAAGTTGGAAAACATCTTCAAGATCATCAGTCCAGCCATCGAACTGTCCTACAAAGTCCCACTGCTAAACCATGTCCCTTAGTGCTACATCTGCACATCTTGTAAGTGTCTCCAAGGATGGGGACTAACCACCTGTCTTACTTCACCAAATCAAAAATTGTAATTTTGTAATCACTGTGCCCAAGAATCGTAAAATAGAATCATAGAATATCCCAAGTTGGAAGGGACCCACAAGGATCTTTGAGTCCAACTTCTGGCTCTACACAGGGCCACCCAAAATCCAAACCCTTTGAGAGCTCTGTCCAAATGCTCCTTGAACTCCAGCAGCTTGGGGCTGTGACCACTGCCCTGGGCAGCCTATGCCAGGGCCCAACCACCCTCTGGTGATGAATCTTTTCCTAATCCTCACCTTGAACCCGCCCTGACACAGCTCCATGCCGTTCCCTCGGGCCCTGTCGCTGTCACCAGAGAGCAGAGCTCAGCGCTGCCCCTCCGCTCCCCTCGTGAGGAAGCTGCAGGCCGCCATGAGGCCTCCCCTCAGCCTCCTCTGCTCTGGGCTGAACAAACCAAGGGACCTCAGCCACTCTTCAAACATCTTGCCTTCTAGACCCTTCCCCATTTTTATTTTCCTCCCTTGGGCACTCTCTAATAGCTTTGTGTTCTTCTTACATTGTGGCACCCACACCTGCACACAGTGCTCGAGCAGAGCAGGACAATCCCTCCCCTCACGCGCTGGCAGTGCTGGGCCTGGTGCACCCCAGGGTGCAGTTGACAATCAGTCAATGTTTGACCATTATATCAGACACATCCCTGCTTGCAAATTACAGGTCAAGTAGGCCACCTTCCCTTGTTGGCTCACTCACCACCTGTGTCAGCAAGTTATCCTCCACATGTGCCAGGAATCTTCTACACTATGTTCTCTCTCTCCTGCATCATATTTACAGAAGGCATCCAGGAAGCTGAAGTCCCCTGTGAGAATAAGGATCATGAGACTTCTCCTAGTTGCTTGTAGAATAGAACAGAGAAAGGATGCAGCTTTTTAAATAACAAAGAGTTTATTTATTTCTGGTCAGGCAATTAAGATAAAATTTAGGAATCTATTGTACCATCTGCAGCTACAGTGAAGGGAAAAAAAAAAAAAAGCATTTTCAATTTTCCTCCAAATTTCCTGAAACCCAACTGAGAAAGATTTTAAGAAGTTTTTCCCAGTACTGTATGCAGCAATGGCTAGTACTGATCCATTGCAGTTTGAAATTATGTATTAGATATACTTTTATATTGTTATGCTTCCTTCTGCTTTCTAAAGTTGAAGTTTTCTTGTGTAGTGGCATTTTTATGTTGTGTAGTGAGGTGTGAAATTTTTCTCTAGCAATATTAAACTAGTAAGAATGAATACAGCTTTCTTGGGTTTCTACATTTTAATGTTGTGTGGCTATAGATGTCCTTTTATTTATAATCTTCTTGAAATGTATGACCATTTAATATGAAGAGAAAGCAGTAACATTTAATTTGTTATGGAAATTGATAGCTCTTGCGATACCTCTTAATGTAATGAAACTTTCTCTTTTGATTTGTATCATGCTCCACTTTTCAGGTATTCTCAGTGTGGGAAGAAGCATTAGATGCTTGCTGAAACTGAAGTAGGAAAGCTTTGTCAATTCTGTTCAGGCCCTGATATAACTACCTTTGTGCTTTTGGTACCTCAGGTGGCTCCAAGGAAATTGGAAAAGAGCCTAGGCAGAAGCATAATTGAAATTCAGCAAGGCATTACATGTCTAACCTGTTTAGACATTCTGTAAATCTCATTTTGCTGCATCTGTAGGCAGTGGATATCTTTGTAAATCGGCTTGATTATAATATCCATGCAAGAAAAAACAAATCCTATAATAGAAACTGACTTACACTTCTGAAAGGGCAATGCATGACCTTGGACTTGTCTTAGCGATGTGCCTCCTATGTAATGAGGAGCAGTCACATGGTGAGTTTAAAGTGCTTCCATAACAACAGACTGTGTGCTGGGTTTGGCATGTGCTCCTAAGGCCTTGAAGATAAGTTGTGGATGTAAACACTAGGTCTAGCACAGGTGCAGTAGAAACCATCCAAGGGACAAGTTTCAGGCGCTGTCTTAATGTCTTTCAGCATCACCTGCAAGTGTTTATGGTAAAAAAAATGGTGGGTCAGATCGATCAGCTGGCTTCCAGCTGGACCGTTTGTCATGGAAATGAGCTGCTTTGACTCTCATCTAGCAATACCCTGATTAGATTTGGGGTTCAGTTGTTGCCTCTGGCTCTGAGGAATTACTCAAGGCTCTTTGATGCAAATAATGAAATAGATATGCAGATTTGCTGGACTTAACCAGTGCACACTCTTCTGGAGTTTAAAGTCAAACTCTCTCTACAAAGGAGAGAGGTTTGATGACAGAAATATTGGAAAACAATGAGATAAACTATACACATTTTTTTCAAATCTATTTTTTGCATTTTGCTGTAAGTGCCACAAGTGTTTATGTTGAAAAAGTAACATGTAGAAATCTTCCTCCTGTTGCAAATACACAGTTTTCACAGAGCTCCTTTTTTTCGTGATTCCCAGGTACAAACTGCAGAATAGATGCATGCTGATCTGCCCGGGTTTCTTGGCTGTTGAAAATTAGGCTGTTTTAGAGTTGACTTTAATTGGTTAAATGGCCAGCTGTCAGAGGAAAATCTTTCCCTCTAGCTAAAGATACAGTGTTTGTTTTAATTGCTAGAGGCTAAAGAGAATTTATTTAATTTGGACATGTAATTTAAGTTACTTAGCGAACAGCTTTATTTTCTCAGCTCAGCTTATCAGATCTGTTTAAGTCTATTTGTTGACCATAAGACACACTAGAAAAACAGTGATTTAATTTTTTTTTTTTTTTTTTGCATTTTATTAGACTATTGCTGGTAGTCTTAAAATATCATCTAAAACAATTTTTGAATGGTCATTCATTGACAGTCACAAAACATCTTTTTACATGGAGGGAGGAAAACAGAACTGATATTGCATCTGGAGTGGATCACTTTGAGACCACTGCTGCCAAACTGGTGTGACCTCTTTTGCAAAGGCTTATTTGGGGAAATGTCCTTTTGCTAATTACAATGTATGTGGTAGCCATGTTACATCCGTGATTTCCATCCAAGCATCACCTTGGAGCAGAACAGCTACACTGAAAATGAAGGATTCCTTTTGGAATTTCCCATTTCCCAGTTTCCTTTTGGGAAAGCAACAGCAGAAAATAAACTGTCTTAAATTAACTGATGCCAAGGAGACCAATCCAAAAGGTGAAGCTCCCAGAGAAACCACAACAGTATTATTTCTGCTGAAGTTTCTGAGAGGTGGGAAATGGGTCCTTGAAAAGCTAGGCAGCCTTACCAGCAGTTACTATTTCCAGTAAGGTGTGTGGGTATATACATGAAGTTGTGTTTGTGCAGAGAAGCTATTGTGGACCTTCATAGTGCCACTAGGGCTTGCAAAAAAAATCCAATTGGACCATGGCTAGTGGGCATAGAAGCAGAATCAGATCTCTTAATGCAGCCTGAAGACCTCTTCTCTAGCAGAATATGTGCTGAGGAAAGGTGGTTTGTTGGGTTTTTTTCCCTCCAGGAAAAGTCCTGGAAGTTTCTTTGTCCACATGAACAGGTCTTGCTCTCAGAGGAGGGAGGAAAAAATCTGCAGAAACGCCCCATTACACATGTTCAAGATGTTGTGTTACTTTCTTTTTTCCTCCCTATAATTGCTTATTTTGAGGGACACCTCTCATGTTAGAACATGTACTCCATCTTAATGTTTTTCACAGAAATTTGCTGTTCCATTGGAGTAATTCTGACTCTAGTAAATAGCACTATGGTATAGTGTATGGTGCACTCTAACTTGTTTCAGTTGACTGAAAAAAAAGTTGGCTGTACCAACTTCTTTTCACTGCTGTGAGAAGTATTTTCGTAACAAGGCTATAAGTGGGATTCTGTTGTCCTAATGTGTGTGCAACTAGTCCTGTATTCAGAGTGAGCAGGTTATTCTCCTGTTTTTTCCAACCGGAAGAGCTCCAGCAGGGAGCTTTTGTTTGCTGCACTTCAGAGGAGGATGTTGCTCAGCAGAGTGCAGGAGGGAGCAGCACCAGTGCTCACAGAACTTTGGTAGCTCAAGGAGATGGCCCTGAATTTCTTCGTGATTCTTGTGGCATTTTTTCTGGTGAGGGTTGAGCTGCCTTGGGTTGATTGACATCCTTGACTTTTCCTAGAGCTGCTGCCCTCTTGAGAATGTTGGTGTGAGTCATTAACTTGAGCCTTTTGGGCTGCTACGAGTGCCTGGTGTGCACCTCAGTGAGCTTCTCAAGAGGCAGGACTTGTTCACTGAACCAGAGTGAGTGGCAGCAAAGTGAGACTTACAGAATTGTGGAACATCCTAAGTTGGAAGGCACTCACAAGGATCATTGAGTCCAACTCCTGGCTCCACACAGGACCACCCAAAATTCAAACCCTCTGTATGAGAACACTGTCCAAATGCTCCTTCAATTCTGGCAGGCTTGGTGCTGTGACCACTGCCCTCACTGGAAACACAGGTGCAACCTGCTGTAGGGAACCTGCTCTGGCAGGGGGGTTGGACTCGATGATCTCTCGAGGTCCCTTCCAACCCCTGCAATTCTGTGATTCTGTGATTCTTTTGTATTCCTCTCTCAAGGCCTTGAATCTCCTTGTGCTCCACCTGTGGAATTTAGATACCTGGCTCAGACCAGTGGGTACCATTACAGAAGGCCAATGCTGGGAATCATAAGGCCAAAATCCTTTGGGATCCTTTGCCTTTAATAGGTTCACATTTCATCATGATGTTTTCAGTAATTTTTGTTTGGTCTGATCTGGCTGGTTATTAGTTTTGTTTTTTCTTTCTTTTTTTTTTTCCCCAAATCAGCATAATTGTATGTTGAAGAGGAAAAACAGATTCAAACAGCAAAAAGGAGATAATAAACTTCTTCACTGCATGGAGATTGAAGATCGTTTGAATGCTTCTGCTGGCAAAATTCCTGTCAATGGTTCTGTTAGCGCAGGATATCTAATATTCCTCAAAGATGTAATAAAAATATGTGGTCTCCAGGTGGCAATGATAAGTTACTGCTGTTTTTTTATCCATCTTTTTGCTGAGTTTGCTTTCCTTTTGGGGGAGTGATTATAGACTAAATGCGTATTTTAAACTTCTGTTCTTTTCAGCTCAGGTTCTGCAAAAGTATGTAAAAGTACATAGAAATAGATGCTGTAAGGATTTTCTGCTTCTGGGCCTGGCCCTTTAATCTCTCAATAAATTGTATCTTGCCCCTTCATGTCCAGTAGATGTTGCTGTTGAATCACCAACACTGAGAGAAGAAGTATGGTAAAGATCCTAGTATTTTATGCAGACAAGGGAGGTCTAAATTTAAAAAAAAATGCAATGTCTGCCTGTAGTTTTTTCATTTATATATATCAGCTTGGGAACCTTCTGTGTAAATGGGAAATAAGTGATGTATGTAACACTGAGCTGTATGTTAACGTCCTGTGCAGCGAAAGTGATTTTCTAGCCTGCATCTCTATTACAGTTTTACTAAATACAAATATTTGGTACTCTCATCCTAAGAAGCCTAAATCTTGTCAGCCATGGTGATATCTCTACAGCATGATACAATTTTGCAAAGCAATTCCACATGGTCAGAATAAGCTTTCCTGCAGCCTCTTCAGGTTAGTGCTGTTCCTTGGAAGCTTAGGGTATTGCCAGGTTGTTGGAGCACCTTTTAGGATGAAAACCCACAATATAGGCTGTTTTTGCTTGCTTTTGTTGAGGGAGACAAAGCAGAGGAGGCTGATCACTTTGGGACACTTAAAGAGGATAAAGAGGAAAACATTTAAAGGTAGCATACTTCTTTCAGCAACACCTGTTCAGTACAATTATGTGTAGAGAAAGCTTTTTTTTTTTTTTTTAACATTCCTTCTGATCTTCTAACAGAGGTTGAGGAATAGTTTGTTACGGGTTAGAATGTAAATAAAATCCTTATTAAACAAATAATCTCACTGTTGAATTTTCTTTTGCAATTATATGGGAAAACATCTGCAGCTATTGGTTTCCTTGGAAACAAATTCACCGCAAAAGCAAAATGCACTTCACTGAGTCTGTCAATTTTAGTGCATTTGAGAAGAGTTTGATATGCGCACTTGAACCTTTTTATTACATTTGTTCCTCCAATGCTGTGTCATCTATGCTGTTCTCACATAAAACACATCATCAGAGATGTGCTGCATGCTTTGCATTTTGGACAGAACAAGGAGAAAGGTTGGTGTTCACAAAAGTAAACGTGGAGAGTGTGTACATATGTGTATTTTTTACGGCATCTGGTTTTCTGCACACTTATTTTTAAAGTCTAACCTTTTAAGCTCGATGCTATTGTTTGCGTATTGTTGCAATCTTTGCTGGGTTTTGGAGATCAGACAGCTGCTGAAAGTAATTGCTAGCATGTTTGCCTCATAGTACGATTTTGGCAGGATGTTGGCTTTATTTGTATTTTATTTAATAAATTCAATGTGGGATACATGTATGTGTTCTCACAGAAGAGTATTTTTGTTCTGGCTGTGACAGGAGAATGATTTCATGTATTGTGTTGCGATATTTTAGTGTTGCATATGATTAGCTTTGACAGTTCAAGCCAAAAACAAATCTGTGCAACAGTGAGGCTTGGGTAATTATATCAGGAAGAATTTAAAACTTTTAATTGCATTATTGTCTTTTGTGAAAGAGAAGTTATGTTAAACAAGCACTAAATAAGAATCAGACTGAGAGAGCTGGATCTGTCCAGCCTGGAGAGGAGAAGGCTCCAGGGAGACCTGGTGGCAGCCTTTCAGTATCTAAGGGGGGCTATAAGAAAGAAGGGATGATTAACAGGGTCTGTGGTGATAGGACAAGGGGAAATGGTTTCAAACTAAAAGAGGGGAGATTTAGGTTGGATAAAAGAAAAAAATTTTTACGACAAGGATGGTGAAGTACTGGAACAGGCTGCTCAGAGAGGTGGTGGAAGCCCCATCCCTGGAAACACTCAAGGTGAGGCTGGACTGAGCTCTGAGCAACCTGATCCAGCTGTAGGTGTCCCTGTTCATTGCAGGGGAGTTGGACTACCTGGCCTTTAAAGGTCCCTTCCAACTCAAACAATTCTGTGATTCTATGATAATTAAGATAGTTTTTGACAGGTGTCTTTAGCATAGCTTCATGTGGAGTAACTGGGTCACAAGTATGTGAGACAGAAGTCACATTTGTGACTGTCCTTCTGCTAGTAAAATGGTTTTCCAAATATACTGGAAAAGTAACATATTGTACTGAGAAGGCTTTGCTGCACTGAAGAGCAATTTTAACCTATGTTGACAAAACGTTGGCTGTAGCTTGGCAAATATTACAGAGATATCTGGCAGTGTTTCCATATCTAAAATAGTCTTTAAAATGTCTCATAAACTCCTGTTTCTCTCCAAAAGAAGGCAGTTGTCCATGTAAAATTATATCTAAACTTAGTCATTATGTGTCCTTTGCATTTAGGAGTTAATCATGAGTATTCATCAGTCTTTATTTGAGACCTCACTGTTTTCTACCTTCCAAAGATGATGTTGCCTATCTTGGTATACCTTTTCAAAGAAATCCCTCCCTAGAAAGGCCTTGAAGTGAAGTTTTGATGGATTTTCTTTTATCTTTTGTTTGCTTTGGGTGCTCTAAGTTACTGATACCACAGTAGAATGGTTGGTGTGCTCTCCATACAAAGTAAGCCTGCTGGGGGACTGAGGAAGTGGAGGGAGTGGGCAGATGCAATGTCTTTTCCATGAGAAACTCTTCTTTAGTTTCAAATGCAAAGGGAAGAAGAACAGGAAGGAAAAGAGTGGAAGAATTGTTTGTATGTCACCTTTTACTTATGATCTGTTTTGCAAATCCTGTGCTTCCCCTCCTTGTTGACATTTAAGAAGCTAGAAAGCTAATACAAAAATATTTTTTGTGTTGTAAAGTAAACAGGGCAATTCCTTGACCAGCACACTGCCTCATCCCATGGAAGCAGGAAAATGGAATTTGAACCGTATCATCACCACTGCTACTTTTTGAAAGATTTTCGTCTGTGCTCCCTTCCCACACCTCGGCTAATTACTCTTGCAGATGTCCTACTCGCACAGGCATGTGGCAGCAAAAAGAAATGGCTTATTTAGAAAGATGAAATGAGATAACAGTTTTTACAGGTAACATTGTGTGATGCAAATGTTTTGGAAATTTAAACAATATCTATCTTCTGTATTTGATAACATCACTGTAAGCATTATTTGATAGGGTTGGTTGATTTTTTTTTTCATGCATTTCTTTTATTTTTACCCAGTAGAGCATTGCTATCAAAGTCACTTGTCAATTTTTACCTTTGTCAAAGTAACCTTAATAAGGGCAGATCCAACTGTACTACTAACCACAGATGCCAAGGTGACTATTTCATTAACACGTTTGTTTCTTTGAAAGGTCAGCCAAGATCTTGGAGGAAGTAAATGACTCTTAGGGTGATGCTAATGCAGATCGATCTCCAGGGAGCCAAGAGAACTTTTTTGCTTTTGTACATATTGGTGCCTTCCAGTGTGGGCTATCTGGCATCATCAAGCCTCATCTATATGCTGCCCATTCCAATCACAGCTTTTAAATAATTCAATTATACAATAACTCTTTTTTCCCTTGAAATCTCTTCCAGGCCTAACACTGACAGTAATTATGCTTAAGCACTGTATGTTATGACAAATCTATGACTGTGTACAGTGAAATAGTGTGAGATGCTTTCTTTTTTTGTCTGACACTCTTGTGTATTTTTCCTTTACTTTCTTGGAAGTTTTTGTGTAATTCTGATTTATTTATTAAGTTGCAATTTTTTTGTTTTTATAACTAACAACTGACAGGAATTGGATCAAAATCAGCATTATAGATGATGTTGGCATGTCCGAGTTCTACAAGTCTGTCTTAGTATGCATTCAGCTACTGGGTGTTTGAGGAAACTAATTCTACAGATAAATCTTTATGTGGTGCCTAGACGTGGTGAGTAAACACAGGCAGTTAAATTACATTAGAACTTCATGACATGATTGCTGAGCCTCCGCTGAGGCTCTGTGTTGGTGAACTGAAAGCTGAAGGAACAAGTCATTTTCAGCACGTTGAAACTGCGCTGATAAGAAATCCAGCAGGAAACTTTGCAGAAAGACAAGTTGAAGAATTTGAGAAATGGTAAGCAAAGGACCTGAAATTTTGTGGAAATTTCAAGCTTTAAGATTCTTAAAAGGTGACATGGCTTAGCAGACAACAGAACACAACTAAGAACAGTGTGATTAAACAACTATAAAGAATACCACAGCTGAAAATATTTTGGTGTACCAGTTAGTACATTGTGGAGGTTATTAGTTATCAGCAACTGTGCAGATATTTTACAGCATTGGGTAGGAATTGAAACAAACGTGTCTTGGGAGCTGGAGGAGCTGAGCTGAAATTAGAAATTGTGTACTGTGCTCTGGATATGTGTCTCTCTGAGAGCCAATCTATCTTAATCTTTGTGGATTTAAGTACCCAGCTTTTGATTGCAGTTGTGATCTGTTATCCAGACGCTGTAAAGCTTAAAAATGATTGAAATTGTAGCCCATGCTACAATTACCTAACAGGTAGTTTGTCAAAGAAGATTTTTTTTTTACTGCACTTCAAAAGCAAAGGAAGTGAAAATAAAGGAGCACTGCATTGAGCTTGTCACTGTCAAAAGAATCTTTGTTATGGATTCAAAATAGCTTTAAGAGTTGAAGGAAGGAAAAAAAGAAAAAGCAATAGCAGCTTGTAATCAAAATAATAAAGAACTTTACATATGCCCACTTAGATTAGAGAAGATTCCATACTCTGGCTCTGAAACATTTCTCTTCCAAAAGCAGTATCTATTCAGAACCATGGTCCTTAAGGAAAGCTACCAGCAATACTATCAGGAGCCCATCAAAGCAAAAATTTTATTTTTGTTTCCAGTAGAAAACATGAAAACGTGGTTTGGATGTGGCTTACAATGTAAAGAAGTCTTGGGCAGCCTGATCTAGTACCAGATCCGGAGGTTGGTGGCTCTGCCTGCAGGGGGTTGGTACTTGATGATTCTTGGGGTCCCTTCCAACCCAGGCCATTCTATGATTCCATGTTTTCCCTTCTGACAGCTTTATTATAATGATAGCAGAGAAGCTATAAACTGAAGTGCAATCTTTCCAGCTTACAACGTATTATGGAGATCAGCTCTCAGGGAAGTTCAGTTTCATTTGGCTGGCTTGGGAAGTAGCATCTTCTGTGAAGAATATCTAATGGAAAAAGTTGTGCAATCTGTAAATGTTCACTATTTCACGTTCTCAGTACAAAAAATATCATTGTGAACTGGAAACAGTGATTTTTTGCTTGTCAAGAAATGAAAAAGTTGTAATTGTCTGCAAAAGCCTTCTGTTAGAGGCCTTTTTTTCCTGTCAGGAATCTCTTGCCACTTCTGATGAGGTCTGACCTGGTCTTGCTCTCCTACTATAACCATCTGCCAACATCAGTAACCAGACTAAGAATAGAATAGAGCAGTTCAGTTGGAAGGGGCCTTCAAAGGTCACCAAGTCCAGCTGCCCAGCCACTTCAGGGCTATCCAGAAGTTACAGCATGTTATTGAGGTCGTTGTCCAGATGCCCCTTGAACACTGAGAGGCACGGGGCACCAGCCACCTCACTAGGAAGCCTGCTCCACTGCTTGACCACTCTCGCAGCAAAAAAATTTATCCAAACATCTAGTCTGAGCCTCTATTTCCAATGCTATTTTATTTACTGAAGATTGTATGCAATAAAACCAACTGGGACATTAGCTTGTTAAGGAAACGTATGTAGAGAAGTTCTCAAGCTCTATTGTGAAAGGAAGCGCTGAAGAAACTACAGTGAGGGTGGCTGATGAGGGAGTCATCTGCAGCAAGACTGAGGTCTGGTGTGGGGTTTGGCTCTTTGACTGCAGGTCCAGGAGAGAGCCTGGCACCCAGGGCAGAAAGCAAGTAGCCTTGCAGTGGCTCCTGGACCTGAGATCAGCCAGGCCACTCACAAACTGGCTTTTCCTGTGTCCTAGGTGCCTTCCCTGGCTAGTGCACTACTGGCTTTTCTGATAGGGAAGAGCATTTTGTGACTCCAAAGCTCCAGTGAATGCTAAGTTTTTAAAGCTGTGGAAGTGGGGAAAAGGCAGTCAAAGTTTAAGATACATCCCATCACTAAAGGAAGTTCAGAATTAAAGTTGACATCCTTTTACCCTGTCCTTTCTCTATTATACAACTTGTCAGCTTGTTCCTCAGGGCAAGCACTTCAGATTTATTCTGTGCAATCAAATTGAATGGTCCTGGAAATAGCCTACTTTATTCTTCTGAATCATTTTTAGATTACTGACTGTCTGTGAAGTTAACAATTATACGTGACAGTTAAATATCACATCTCATTAAAGGCATTTGCTGAGAATGCTTTAAATCAGCCCTGACTCTTGAATGGCAGAGCTAATAAACTTGTATGTGCATGGCCAGTGCTTTTGAAATTGTGATTTTACAAAGTGGGGCATGTAGTAAAATTTGGTCTTTTCTTAATACTGTGTTCAAATCTGAACACAGAAAAGGAATTTGGAGATTTGAAGCTTAGTACTTTTTAATAGTCCTCAAAAATATTTGAGCTTTAAAAAATATTGGGCAAATTTTCTTCAGGAGAAATTGATGTTATGATTTCTCACTGTGTATTTGCCTTGGAAAGAAAACCAGCATGACAGGAGGGAGTTTTCTGCGTTGATTCCATTTCTGCAGGTAAATACAAAATACTAACTGAGGGAAAGTGTGACTGTGGCACTTGTGCATCCTAACTATTCCCTTTTAATTCTCTCAGTACCTTTCAATATCTGCCTGCTTTTTTAAAGCTAGAGCTCCCTTATTTCCACTGTTTTATATGTTTAGTGTGGTTTCATTTTTATTGTTCTTTTATGGGTTGGAGTAAAATTTCCCTTGTGTGGCCTTTAACTATACATAACTGAGGAATTGTCCTGAGGAAGAAAACAGCATGGTGATATTTCACTTATTTCCATATTACTCCTTTATATAGCAAATTCTTTCCTCATTCACTCACCTACATGCTTCCTATCCTTTGTCTTCCTCGCTTCCTCCAGAAAAGCTGCCCTTCAGCTATAAGGACATCTCAGTAAACATAGAAAGGTAGGATATTTCTTGGCATTGCACTACTCAAAAGGCAGCATTCATTCATTGCCATGCCTATTTTTGGAGGAGTGCAGCTGCTTGTACATTGGGATAGTTCAGCTCCTGGGGCTGGAAGGAATGGAGAGCTGGAGCAGCTCTTGGATAAGTAGGGACAGTTGGAGGTGTTACACCAAACGGACTTTCAAGCCCGTTGGATCTACAGTGATTGCACTAGTAATCACTGTACACTAGTAGATATATTAGTAAGCAAGGCATAATTTTGGTGGAGTACCTCTGTTAAATGCTCCTGCACGTTAGAAGGCTTCTTTATTCTATGTTCCTGTATGAACCTTGCCTACACTCCAGCTTTGTATGAATGCTTGAGGGTCGAGTTTTAAAGAAGAGAAAACCTTCAGTTTTTTTCCTTCCTGCACGAGTTTGCAGAGCAATGACTTGTACAATGCAGAGTCCTCTGTATTCCTTCAGATTGTGGACCTAGGAACAATTTTGTCCTTGTGGAAGAGTGAGGTGTTGCCAGAAACTGAATACTGCCATCTCTGCTTATGAATCCCAGTTTCAAATCCCAGATGCTTTACATAATAAAGCCTAACTGGGCTGATGACCAAGAGAACTCAGTCATTCAGAAAAATAAAAGGGAAAAATCCCTTTGCTTCATGGAGGAAGAAGTGGTGCCAAAAGGAGGCTGAAATGTTAAAAATGCATTTTCTATTTGAATCTCTCGTATCGACTGTCCCGTTTCCTCTTTTTTTCCTTTTATTTAAGGCAAGGGTTCACTGTTGCTCTGGTACATTGGGTGCATGTGACAGTTCTTTGTAAGACCTGTGAGGATCTGGGCCGGGAAGGCCACTCTCAGTGGGTCTCATCTTGCTCTGAGTCCAGCTTAGGTAAGTCTGGCTGCATCTGCACTCTTCGGTGGGTGCCTGTAGCTTCAGTGCCTCCACATGCTGCACTGTTCCATGGCACACAGTGTTGGACCAGTGCAGGAAAGAGCACGGCTGGTTTGCCAGTGCAGCGCTGACCTCACAATATTGCTGGAAAGCTGTATGGGGTGTGAGACAGAGGGTTTAGCTGGGTGGGTGCAACTATCTGTGTGCTCTGCCTATTCCCTTTGCAGCAAGTGGTGGGGAAGGGCATGTGCAAAGTGGTACGGAGAACTGGATGTGTTTTAATTTCTTGTAGTTGAACTTTATATTCTGTGAGCAGTATTTCTTTCACTTGCAGCTCCTGGAGAAAGTAAGCTCCTACGGGTTAAAATGGAAGCCCGCCTGTGGATTAATAGTTGATTAGAAAGTAGGAAACAGGGTTGCTGTAGGTGGTTGGTTTTCTGTGGGTGGAGAGGAATTACTGGTGGAGTAAAGCAGGGATTTCCGCAGGAGCGGTAGCTATTCAATGTATTCATAAATGAGCTGGGAATGGAAATGAGGCACAGAAAGATACAATTTGCTAATGCAAGAAGTTCTTCAACATAGTCAAATTCAACAAATTCAACACCAAGTGCAAACAGATAGAGAATCGATTGGTGATGCCCAGTCACCCAGCAGTGCAGTAGGTAAAATAACTGTTTGTCCAAAGTCATACGCTTGAGAAAAGACAACAGTCTTCCTGAGTTAGCTGTTCCCCTCAGCAGGAGATCTGGACTCACTGTGGGCAGTTCCCTGCAAACAGCAGCAGCTCAGTCAGCACTCAGTGTTGGTCAGAAAGGCAAAGAGCACGCTGCGAGGCGCTGAGAGGGAAATGGAGAACAACAACATCTTTATGGCACTGTGTAATCCGTGCTGTGCCGGCTTCTTGAGTCCCGTGTCCCGTTTTGTTCACTTTGTTGCAATAGAATGAGGGTAGGCAAAAGCATGGCAAAGACAGCCAGAGGTATGGAAATGCTTTAGTGCAAATAGGAACTAATTAGCGCAGGAAATTTTCTGTCTGGAAAACGGGCAATTGGAGGGGACATAATATCACCTACCGTGGAGGTCTGTATAGTCATGAATGGCTTGGGAAAATGAATAGCAAGCGTTTATTTCCTGTGTTGTTTTTTTTTTTTTTTTTTTCTTTTCCACTGCTTCACAAAAGGCAAACTGGGGCACCCAGAAAAATTTCAGGAAGGTAGTTTGAATAAAAGCAGTTTTTCATTTGGCACGTAATTCCATTTTGGAATTCATTGACAAATGACGTTGTGGAGGTTGAAGTAAACAGGAATCTTGAGGTACGTTGTTGCAAAAGTGACTCCACGGTTACTGCACCACCATGAGTGCTTTGGGCACAGTGCTTCGTCCCACAGCCTTTGCTTCCAAACAGACCTCAGCTCTCCGTACACATCTGCAGATTTGCACACTTTGTCTAGTTCCTTTCCTCTTAGCTGACTGCCTGAACGACCAGAAGCTGACCTGATAATCATGGTCTTGCTGTCTATTGCTTTTTTCCTTTGCGAAAAGGCCATCTTAAGTGGCTGTCAGACACACACAGTGCTTTGTGCTTTCCAAGTCTCTATAGTTGATGTATTTCTGTGATACTACTGTTATGCAAAGGCTTGAGTGAAGACTTCTGTCATTTCTATTAATGTATTCTCATTTATAATACATGAAGATGCTGTCATACTTGGAGCGGAAATGATGTGGAACATATAAATGAGTGTCTGAATATGATATAAATTATTTTTATTGATAGAGGAAGCTTGGATAGGTTGCGGTGTCCCCTGCAAAAAAAAAACAAACAAAAAAACAAACCACCAACAAAACCTTTCAGTGCATACCCTCCTTAGTGTTACTGTTGGAAGTTATGAACAAGTCCTCATTGCTGTCCAGATGTGTTCCCAGAAAGGACTGCTGCTTTTTGCCTGCTCTGAGTAATTATGAAGAAAAGAACCTTTATCCCAAGTAAGACAGCAAAATCCTTTTAAGTATACAGGCAAGCATCTCTTTTTCTTTTAGTCATAAATAACCTTTTTTATTTATTTAATGGCTAAAATATCAGAGGACATAGCTAGAGCCAATAGTTTGAGTACAATACTGGGAAAATTCAGCTGAACAGCAATAAGAAGATGAGAGCAATGAAATTTAGTGGGTATTGAGTTAATCTTGATAAAGAGAAGCATTAAAAGCCTTGTTTGAAACATGTCAAACAACCTGTGTGAAAGCACTGAAAACCCATTACAAGGACCAATACTGGCTCTCAATCTTCTAGATTTTCAATATCCCTGAAAGTTTTCTTTATCCCTAAAGCATATCCCAGAGAGCCAGAGGAAATGTGCTGGCTACCAGACTTGCTTGTCCCAGCTTCTGGTGTAGCAGCTCTCTGGTGTATGCCCCATAAGGGATGCTCCACAGATCCAGCAGCTAAAACCCAAAGGTTTGGGGTGGTTAAGGTGCTAAAACCCTTTCCTGGAAGCTCAGTTATGGAGTCTGCTATGTTTCAGCATTTAAGCAGTTCAACTCCTCCAATTAGTCCAGAAGATGATTGCGACAAATTCGGTGTTTAAAGGAAGTTTGGAGTCCTCTGCCCTCAAAAATGAACCCTTCAAAGGGAACATGAAGGCACTGCACAGACGAGCAAAAGCAGAACAATTTTGACACTGTCAGTGGGGAGGAATTTTTCTCCACAGCAACTTAGCCTGCAGCAAACTGATGAGAAGGTAACAAGGAGCCGAATGCTCACGTAAGGATGAGGCTGGGGCTTCACGCAAGGCACCACCACTCAGTGGTTCCTAAACATGCTGTCGATTCAGCGCAGTCCTTCCCCACACTCGCAGCAGGCTGGCAGCGAGCGTGCAAGCCAGCGGCTGTCAGTGCCTCGCATTAACTGTAGCATCGGAGGGCTCTGCTGCAGGCAATTCCCTGCCCAGAGGAGGAGATAGAAGCCCCAAGTGCTTCTGCTGGGTTCAACGGGCACAGCTCCGGCTTCCAGCAGCACCCACCTCACCCAGGAGAGAGCCCGGGCTCCTGCCTGCACCCGGGGAGCCGTGGGGAGTCATTGACATGCAGGGCTGCGAAGCACTGCTGTAGTGCTGCCTGGCTTTTTTTCCTCCCCTCTCCTTCGTTCTCGGACCAGAGGGAACATGTTTGCTGTGGATTCTTTTTGTTTCATCAGAGAATGAGATGCTGGCTGCACATTGAAGAAATGGCCCTAGAAGAATTGATGCAAAGCTTAAATGCGGTTTCCCAGTGCACGGGTAGGAGGAGCTGCTGGTCTTAAATAATATGTTGCCTTATGCTGTTAGCGATTGTATAGGATTTACAGAAAATCCCGGTAATCTGACTAGCATTCTGCATGCATGCTCGCATTAATAGGAAATAAAATGTTTTGTCACAGGGTTAAACTTTTGTTTGTATTGGCACTAATTAGCATTTCTAGTGCTTGGGGATTCATGAGGCTCCGTCCTCTGGAATAGTTTCAGTAGCTGCTAGCCCAGTCAAATACTCTAAATGGCTCTCGATCCCTTTTTTATCTGACTCAGCTGGAGCTGAGGAGCGGGAGGAACTACAGATTTGTCTGGTGAAAGGAGTCTCGTAGGGAGCAGCGAGCTGCCCAGCTAACTGTGAGGCACAGCAGCCAGCATTGTAGGTAGATCTGAATTGCACTTACATGAGAATGAAGCGTTGAATACGTTAATTGTAGCCAATTTAGGTTTACATCTGAATGGATTAAAAATTGCAGCAGAACTGCTAAAAATGCTTTTAGTATTGTAAAAGGATTAAGATGATTTCTGGGAGATTTTCTTGAAAATGTGAATGCTTTTCATGTTCAAAACTAGAACCGAGCAGCAGGGTACGGTACAGTGATCTGTGATGGGATCGGGGAGTGTTGTCCTGGCTGTTGCTCATGCGGAAATGTCAACGTATTTCAGAATAAAAAGTTACCTGGACAGATATTTGAGTTCTACGTCCTTTGAAACTGCTTCTTTTGCCCTTTGTTCTTCATCTGCTGGCAGATGTCGGAACCCTCGCATCCCCTTGTCATCTGAGGCAAACCGATGGTTAGCTGGTACAGAGCATCCGGGGTGTTGTTCACTGCAGTATCAGAACTTGAAATTTTTCATCTCATTTCCCTGAGCCATTGTTTACTAAGAGGGACTTTTTCAGTATTTTCAGCAATTTCCATGTGTTACAAGGGGATAATTAGCAAGATGGCTGATGATGTAGTCCAGGGAACAGATAGATTAAATGGCGAA
This sequence comes from Penelope pileata, assembly GCA_013396635.1. NCBI lineage: Eukaryota > Metazoa > Chordata > Aves > Galliformes > Cracidae > Penelope > Penelope pileata. Next base: position 296,912 of record WBMW01003969.1, read on the forward strand.
TGTGACCATACATTCTATTTTCTTTTTCTTTTTTTTTTCCCTATGCACTTTTCCCCTAATAATCTTCCTACATTCAAAACGTTTCTTTAGTAAATGCTTGGATATTCATTTTATTGCCTGTATTGGTGTTCTGAGTCTGTAAATAAAACCTGTCTGATATTTGCTAGGGCAAACTGTCATTTGCAGTTTATTTTAATAACTCAGGCAGTATTTTTTCCCTCCCCTAACACTGTTGCAGCAGTTTTCCAGCCGTGGATGCTCACCAGATACGCCAGCACTGGGCAGTGACACAAAGCCCCATCGCCGCGCTGTGCAGATGTACGCGCACCGTGACCTTCATGTGAGCCACCAGTGCTGCCGAGTGCTATTTTCACGCTTGCTGGCAGGCTCTGACTGTGTGCTGATCTTTAGCTTGCTAAGCTTGCATATTTTTCCAAAAAAGCCGCTGTTTTTTTTTTTTACTGCCCGTTTCACGTTTATGTGGGTTAGCTGGTTTCTGTCCTATTTCTCTTTCTCCCTCTCTAATCCCTGCATGGGTATTCCCTAGCCAAAGGCACTTCTCATCTCTTTTCTACAGTGGTTTTATTTATAGCTAGCTCTGTTTCAGTTTGCTTCTCTCTTTATTTCTTTGATTTGATTTGCTCTTGTTCTTGTTTCTCTCAGGTTCCTTAGTCTGTTTCTCTGGAGCTATCTCCGTTTCTTGCACTGCACTCTGTCCTTTGATTAAATTGTCTACTCTCTGGCTTCACAGCTGTCTTTCTGTTGACTCAGAAACCTTTTGTAAGCAGCTAGATTTCCCTCACAGCCCGTGATCACGTGCAGGTGTTTTCCAAGCCTATTTTTCACTAGCTGCCTTCTCCCAAGCAATTGTGATGCAAAGGTTTCCCTAGTGCCTCATGTCTCCACTATTCACCTCCAGGTGTCCAGGGATGTTCTCCTTTTTAGGACTGGAGGACAAACCCTTTTTTCTCTGAGTGGTACCCTTGGCAGGCAGGCTCAGGTTCATCCCTGGTAGCTTTAGACATCTGAGGCACTAAAGGCAGAATAGGAATTCCCCTAAAACCCAAGCATGCTGACAGGAGGCAGGTCCTTCTGAAGTGCGTGCATCTGTCCCTTGACTGTGAGAGGCCTGGAACAGCTCAGCTCCTCACCCAGCACCTCCTGAATGTCTGCAGTTAGGTATGGGAAGTCGAGGTTGCAGCCCATAATCTTCTGCTGTTTGTTCCTTTTTTCCACACCAGCCTCTACCCCTGGCTACTTGCCCCCTAAGAAGCCCCATGTATCTGTCTGTCCCTGACACCGCCTTTTGGGTCTTCTCATCCAACACAGCCACACCAGCACTCTCCTCAGGAGTCCTCCTGCTCCTTCAGCTCTGCCTAAACTGATGTAGTTGCCCTCCCAGCCCCCTGGTAGCCCTCCTTGGCCCCTCATGGTCATGTGGGCCTCTCACAGGATCCCACAAGTGCCTTTCTCAGCAGCATTTGATGAAACTGGACAGCTTTTCTTCAGATTTCCTGGTTATTTCTCAGCTTGCTCACCTTCACTTTAACCTCCAAAGTCTCACAGATACTCCTATAATCTTCTGCTTCTGGCCAAATTTAGCTACTAAGGTCATGTTCCCTGCTCTCCAGTTGAATAGTGTCATCCTCTGTGCTCATGATATCCCTTCTCTGACTCCTTTTGCTGCACAGTTCAAAATGCTCTCATATCCACACCTCTTTAAACAGCAAATTAGTGTTCCCATGGCATCTTCCTTTGTTTTTCCCATATCTGATCCTCAGTCTTCCCAGTCACTTCCCTCCTAGCAAATGGCTTCCTGGTCTTAGATGATCAGACTATTGCTTTCCTTATTTTCATGTAATTCCTTGAAACAAGACAAGGGATTTAAAGAAATTCTCTATTCCTACCTAAGTTGATTTTTGTTGTTGTTCGTTTTTGTTATTACCTACAGAACTGGTGTTTTTTAAAAAAATCTGGTTTTGTCCCTATTTATCTTTTTGATGGATAATTGCATCATTTCTCTTCACTTGGCCACAGTTCTTGCTTTTCTTCCTTCTGCTCAGTTCTGTTGCTGTGTTAAGCCAGACCCTCACCCACAGATTGCTGTTTGTGGGCAGAACTTTCCATCCCATTGGAACTGTGGCTCAGAGGATTGGAGCCCCATCTTATAAGCAGTCCTTACCTGGGGCAATGTACATTGTCTGTATGACTGCTAAGGTGGGTTTCCTGCTGAGGGCTCAGACTGATGGAGAAACTACATTAAGGCACCAGCTCTTTCTGCTGCTGCTCACATTTGCATCGTCTCTGAGCTTCGAAGCCTTGCAGTGACAGTGGCATTCAGTTTGTGCAAACAGACTGCACAGATCTGGGAATCCCAGCCTTAAGCCTGTGGTAGCCCCATTAATGGTTTCTTTCCACCTTGGAAAGGTGCCATTGTCACAGCTACCATCTGTTTCCTCTCCTGGAACAAAATCTGAGCACTCTGCAAAAAGAAGAAACATCTGCAAATCGAGGAAGATAAATATGTGTGTAGTTCCTTAGGAAATGTGCATGCAGAGCTGGTACTTTTAAGTACAGGTAGCACTGCTGAGACATTTCAGCTTCGCTCAGTTTCTAGTAGCTCCCAACTTGCTATCATATCACATTTTGGACTGAAACTTTACACTTCATTTCCCTGGCTGCATCTTTTGAGTATTGAAGGCAGGCTCTCCTGTCTTGAAAAATTAGGAAGAGGTGGAAGAAGAATGGACCACGATGCCTCCTCAATAAATGAAGTAGTACCCAACATCACTGGAAAGAGTTGGCTTGTGCAAGGAGCCATCGAGATACCCTCAGTCCTGGTGCATACTGATGTGCAGGCTTCTGCGTGCACCTATGTTGCATCTGTTTCTTACTATATTCTAAATCCAAAACTTTATTTTACTGCTGAAACGGCCAGACCAGTGAAACTGGTGGGAGAAAGGTTCAGAGCTGGCAACAGTCTTCTCCTTCATTAAGGAGGGCTGCCTTCAAGTCATCTGAGAAAAAATATTTTGATCAATGTTAAGGCTGAAATAAATTTGGTTTTGTAGCCAAATTAACGTCACTTTAAAACGACAGAAAACTGAAATCTGAGCAGATTTCAGCAGACAAATGGGAGATCAGGGGCAAAATAAGCATTAAAAGGTAAATTGTGGCACACGTGGAGTAGCTCTCCAGAGGATCTTCAGGTCTACTGTTCAGCCAGGAAAGCTCTGTCTGGACTGCTGTGCTTTGTGATATTTAAGAAGAAAAAACCTGTTACTTGGCTGCATTTTTATGATTCCAGTGACTCAGAGTGCCTTCTTGGCACAGCAGCCTGGCACAGCTGCCTACCACGCATACAACATAAGAAAGCCATGCCAAAAGACTACCTCATGCATATCAAATAACGAGGAATTTCTGCAGAAAAGGATCAACACAGCACGGGGAAGAGGTGCCGTACCTAACACAGGCTGCATTGTTTTCAAGGCATTGTTTGTCCTAAGCTGATGTGTTGAGCAAAGCTCAGAGCAGGAGGTGTTTGCGTCACTCACCTTTTCCCTTGATGAAACACATTGAATGAACTATGGATAATAATACCATGTTAGCTATTTTGTCCTCAGTTTACATTCTCCAGCTATCCGTTCTGCGTAGCTCAAGCCTGGCATGAGCCATCTGGTTCCCCATCCTCAGAAGTGCAGATGCTGAGGTGGAGGTGAGCTGCCTGGTGGTGCCCAGCCTGCAACATTGCCTTTGACAGCAGCAGGGGTGCAGCCAGCTCAAGTCTCCTTGAAGACAGTATGTAAGCACATGGTCCTGGGCACAGGCAGAGACAGGATCATCAGTGTCTCAGGACTGACTTGCTACAAAGCCTGGGCAGTTTCACGCAATGGATCCGCTTGCTTGCAACAATCTTGAGTATTAGTTACAACCTCTATTTGTCTCTGATGGTCTATTTATGGCTATTAAGTTTTTATCCTAATGCGCTGAATTTCTTGGCGACTGGTAGGAAGTGAGTTGTGGTGTAGCAGGAGGACGGGGCTGGCTGTTGTCCTTCCTACATGGTGCCCTGGAGCTGCGGGGATTTCAGCACAAGGAGTCCAGCACTACTATGGAGAAACACTGAACTTCGTTACACAGAAGACAGAATTGGCTGGAAGTTTCAGCACGAGAAGAAGCTGAAATGGAGAAGCCTTGCGATATACGTCCCCAAACATTTGTTTCTTCACATGAAGGCTGAGCATGTTTGACCATGGGAGAAGCTGGTGTGAAGGGGTCTCAGGCAATTTAATTGCTCTGAGGACACAGTGTGTGACAGAGTGTGTTGCTCAAGTTGTGCCAGGCTGATAAATTGCAGTGCAGCAGAGTACTGGCTGGTTTTGAGAATGTGAGTGTGTCATGCTCTCCAGCAGCAGCCTGACTTCTGAAAATGGATGGTCTGGGCAAATGGGTATTTGGAGGGTTCAGAACGGCCATGCTGTGCAGCACTGTGTCTCCTGCCACCCGAGCTGTAACTTCAGGAGCATAAGCTCCATTCCTCTTCATGTACTGGGGGCATTTGCTAAGTGCCAGTCTTACTAAAAGTCTTTCAGTCTTCAGAACGCTGTGTAGCAGGTGGAGAATGTGCACCTGGAAGTGACTGTCCTGGCTCTTTTGTAGTTCTCAATTCTTGCTGAGCCAGAAATACATCTTCCTTTTCTTTCAACTCCTGCCTGTAACCAGATGAATTTGAAGGGAAGGCAGCTTTACATGTAGAACAGTAGGATAATTGATATAAAGAGAAAATCACGAGAATACACAGAGCTGATCTTAAAAACAAATCTTCAGGCTACAACCTTTGTTATTAAAATCATTCAATGGTAATTAAGACCCTCTATGTAAGCAGCCCTGTGTCTGGCTTTTGGACTGGGCTCTGTGCTTTGCTTTGGTCGTATTTTGTCCTGGGCTGCTGGCTGTCGCTCCGTCTCACCTGTGCGGCTTACCCTGTTGGTCCAGGCTGCCTCATGTCACATGCCTGTGCTTTAACACCTGCTTTTCCAGTCCAGCCTTGAATCAGGTTTTAGCCAATGCTGTGCACTAAACAAGCCAGTGTATTGTGTGACTCTTTTATTTCCTTTCTCAGAATTTACCTTGCATGTGTTACTGCAGGCATGTTGCCTCCTGTAGCAGCTGCATTGGAAAGGCCACGTCGATGTTCCCTAAGGCTCTGTGTGCTGCTCCACTGTGTATCAATAACTGAATTGATGAATACTTATTTCCATTATCTCAGTATTTTCAATTTCCATATTTACTGCAGTGAAAAATGAGACAGTCATTTGGTGAATTCATCTGGAAAGAGGAAAACTAGGAGCTGGTTTGTCAGAGTCCCTGCCTGCATCTGAGAAGAGCCTAAGCTCAACCAGAAGCATTCTGTGGGCCAGGGCAAAACTTACCTCCATTATTTCTTCTTGCTACCACATAACGTGTACTCCTCTCTCCGGATGCCAGGTAATTCTGCTGAGTTGTGTTTTCAGCTTTCAGCCACATCTGGGACTCGGTTGTTGTTACCCACCTGGCATAAGAAAGGAAGCTTGAAACTTCTTTCTTACCATTTCACTGTTTTAACACGAATTTTATTTGCACATTGAGTATATTTCTAAAGACAAAGTACACTTGTATGAAATGTGTATAAAATTCTTGAAAAATATTTCAGGACAAAATAAAAGCTCCCACACAAGCATTCAAAGAAACACACAAAGTGAAGAAAGAAACAGTGCTTGTGTTTGAGGGAGTGATTTTCCTAGCTTTGCTTGAGGAGTGTGGAATAGTGGAAGAATTTAAGAGAATGAGAAAGGAGGAAGATGGATTAAGGAAGCAGAACAGGTGTGTTTGGTTGTGCAGCTAGGATGAAAACAGAAAGCTGGCAGGAACGAGGTGGCATAAAAAGATTTTCTGAATGTTTTGCTCATAGTCATTTAGTAGGGCATGAAGCTGGGGGCCCCTTTCTTATGTCTGGAACACAATAGCTTTATGTTTAATAGTTATGATGGAATATGACCTACATACACAGAATCACAAGAGTGATGAAAATTCATCATCAGTACTTAATTCATGCTTGAGTAGATGCCAGGCTCTAATTATGAGACAGCTTCAGTCTGCTCAGTACATAGACATTTGCTGTGACCCTGGCACAACTGGTTGTGTTGGGGACAGTCAAAAATTCCCCTCCTGAGCTCTCTACGAACACTATTGGAGCTGCAGGTGACCTATGGGATATGCTTTGGAGCTCTGATGTTAGAGATTTGAAGGTAGAGAAAGACAAAGAGTGTCTGATTGCATTGGAGAGAGCAAGAGGAAGGCACTGAAGTTGTTTGTAGTGGCCGAAATGGTGTCAGCAGCTTGCAGAAAAATTTGGTCATTTCCACGTCAGCCAAATCGCTTGTGAAGGTAAGAAAAAATATAAACCAACAGATAGCATTCTGAGCTTTCTAATTGCATACATTCTTAACTTTCCTCTGCTGAGCCTCTTTGGTGTTTCTTACTCCCAGCTTGTGATATGCTTGCAGTTCCCTGTCAAGTGCAGCGCAGTCTGCTGCAGACTTCAGTGGCATCATTGTTTCACATTGAGTTCCTTTGAAAACAGCATGCCCAAATTGCTGGGAGAGTACACAGCCCAGAGTGGGAGAAGGTTGTTAATAGAAACAGCTTCTCTCTGTTGTTGTATGAAGACAGAAGATGAATTATTTCAGTGTGGCAGGTGGAGGTGTTTCTACAGCAATTGTTTACATTTTTGAACATCTGTGAGGGAATTAAAAAGGCCTATTGAAAGCTGCATGGCACAGAGGGCTGCCATACATTTCGTATCATGAGAGTGAAGGTATGCGTTAAACACAGTGTTGTTGATTTGCTACCATATGCTTAGCATTGTCTAATTTACAGTAGTACTAACAATTCCCATCCAGCCTTCAGAAAATCAACACTTTTCTGCATCCTATCACCTGCCTTTCATAACATGGACACTGAAATATGTCTTTGGGTTTTATTTGCCATTATTTTTAAAGATCTTTGTCCCCAGTGGCTCTCTCAGAGTAGTGATCTAGGACTGAATTCAGTGAAGACTGTCTGACATTTGTATTTTGCTGTGAGGAAGTCTTTTTGGAGCTGGTGAGAAAAGGCAGGATTTAGATTTTTGTCCCCTAAGGAGGGCAAGAGTTGAACGAGATCCAAAAGTGGTTTGAAGGGAAATATGGGTATTTGAGACAGTCCTGAAGAGCGTCTGCCAAGGCAGGAAGGAATCTGGGTGTTGCTGTTTGGCACTCACACCATGAAGAAGTCCTTCCTGTTCCTTTCCTTTCCCATCAAGCAGCTCCTGACCTTTCTCACGTGGCCATTGCTTCAGCTGCTGCGTTGCAGGCCCCTGCCAGGTGCGGCTGCTGGCTGAGACACGAGGTGGGAGCAGGCAGAGCAATGGGAGACAAGCCACCACAGTAAGCCACAGCCTTGCCACTTGGACAGGCACCCTGCGAGTGTCCCTGTCATGGGAGAGGCGTGGTGCACGGCTGCTTTATTGAATTAGTCCTGTGACACTAAATAGGGGTAAATCCAGCACGTAGTGTTCAGGTTTAAGGTTGCACAAGGAAGAAAAGGAAGCAGGACCGCTTGTGCGCCCACTCTGCTCTTCCCTAACCCTCCTCTCTGCTCCCCACTGCTAACTGCAGGCCAGCCATGGAGCAGCTGTGCAGGCATTGCTTTTCTTCATTAGCCCCTGTGCAGCCTTATAATCCTCATGTACGTGTTAAAAAGAGGAAGGCTCAAGGGCCTGTCACTTCCTGCTGTGTTGTGTGTGTGCTGCTGTCCTGTGCGAGGAGTGCAGCCTGCGCTGGGTGCCGGGGGTCTGCAGGCCCTCACCAGGCAGCCAGGCACCCTGCACTGGCAGCCATTTGCTGCAGGAGGAATTAGTCAGGAAGAAGTAATTAAAAGTATCAGATTTCAATGTGCAGCATCATTAATACCAGAGATCTCGGGCTTTGAAAATTATCACTGTATTCATGAAATACTTACAGGAAAAAAAGAAAAAAGCTTATTTAGAACTGCTCGTGCCTTTAGAAAGGGATATTTTGAGGGTCAAAGCCTGATTTTTAGAGTGTTTCTAATAACACATTAGGGAATGAATTAGTAAGTTATAAGCTAGGAATAAATGAAGCTGTGTTTGTTTCAGAAGCTGCTCGTCTGCTGTGTTCTATTTTCATTACTGGGTATCGTTCCGCACAGCCTGCTGTGCCCTTTGCAGATGAGCTGCGCTGCACTTGACAGCTCCCTGCCTGGAGTAACTTGTTATCTCTGTGAGACACAGCAACAAAAGAACATCAGATGAGCCTGTTGGAATTGGCAAGGGAGGAGCATTCCCAGCGTGAAATAAGGTCAGGCACATCGCTGCACCAGGGCTGCACCACACCTTCCTAGGTGGGCGAATACAAGGTGCGTGCCCCGTGGTACATCTTGGCAGAGCTGTTCCCCACGTTGCTGCAGTTGGACCCCTGTTGTGGTTCCCATCCAGCTCAGGTTGCTGAGTCTTCTCTCTTCAGGATGGGATGGGAGGGAGCAGGATGGGGCAGAGCATGGTAGTCCTGCACATAAAGCTGGGGCACAGCCAGGGCACGAGACCAATGTTTTTTCTTTACTTCAGTTGCTTGTGTCAGTAGGATATGAAATAACAGTTCTTCCGCAATTTTTTTTCCAGTTTTCTTCTTTGTAACCTTTTTCTTTTTTGAGAAATTGATTAGAAATAGCGTGAAATATCACACTTCACAGTGCTGAATGCAGAACTCTGTTTTAATATGGAGTAAAGTCGATGTTTCCTTAGCTTGCTGGACTCTGACAGATGTTGGTTAGTCAACAAAACTGCAGTTTCCCCAGGCAAAAGTTTCTGATGTCCTGCAGTAGTTTGTCTGCTAGTAGTAAACCACCTTGTTACCCCCGATAAACTGGGCAAATTTAAAAGAATTTTAAAGAAGCATTTTTAATAAAGTTTTCAATTTTTTGAAGCTTTCTGAAAATTGTCGCACATCTTTTGCCTTAGGATTGTCCTTGGTAATTAATTAGAATGTTATCCTTATTAGAGTTTTAGTTTTAGTTGTACCAGAAGGCAATTTTATGCTAAAGCTTTCAGTAAAAAGCAAAAAGTGAAATATCAATGACTTATTTTTTAAGAAAATGAGTTTATTCTGGTATTTTTATTACTAAAAAAAAAAAAAAAAACCACAAAACTTCAACTGACTGCTGAGAAATGTCCATTGGAAATCTTTTTTCTTTTGCCATAAATAGTTCAGTGTCAAAAAACTATAATTTTCTGTTAAAAATAATTTTGCTGAAAATTTGTGATTAGCAGTATTTAGCAAAACAGTTGTGTTGAAGCAGAGGAGACTTGAATATTTTTATTTGTGGCTGTGCATATAATGAGCATTTTATTTCCAAATGCCATATTTAGAGTTATGGAAGCCTGTGAAACAGATTATCTTTTACTGGAAGGGTAGTGCAATGTCTGAATAACCTAATTATTATCTAAAATTGCCCTTCTTTCATTTCTAAAGACAGGTATGAGACTGCTGGAAAAATAAATAAATCATGATTCTTTCTGAAGGCAGTTGACAAAGATTGCATAATAAATTATGGAAATAACCTGATTTTCTGTTTTCTAAGTCTGTGTCGTAGGATTCATGCCTGAAAAGCAAAATATAATGTACTTGAAGAAGTAATGTAGTTGCTTGGATGCTGAAATAGTTGCTCAACAGTGCCCACTTCAAAAGATGTTCAGCTGCTCTAGGGAAGATGTAAAGAACTAGTTCCATTTTGTAGTTAGAGACTATCTGTGTTTTTCAGCCTATTTTGTTATAGTTTGTACTCACTTTAGCTGGCTCTCTGTTACGTAGGTAAGAACTGGATAAGGTTTTGTTTTTTTTTTTTTATAAGTGCCAGTGGTTGGCTAGATGATCTTAGAGGTCCTTTCCAACCTTGATGATTCTATGATTCTGTACATTTATTTGGAAAATGACTGCCTCATTTGGTTTTCTGCAGACAAAGTTTGCTCTTTTGGAAGTCTTGTCCTGATGACCTTTTTACACTTGCTGTAAAATACATCCCAACCTTCCCCTAGGTGAAGTGACAGAGGTGGGGAGGAAGCTCTTCAGTGCAGCTTCCCCAGCACTAGCAAGCCCCCTGGCTGGGACTAAGGGTCTCATGAGGAGGATTTCTGTGCTACAGTTACCATGGAGGGAAAAGCAAAACTCCTAGTCTTTGTGACTGTCTCCCATAATTTGTGTTTCGTATGTTACTGGATCGAGTATAGTTATCTCTTGGGAATCATAGAATCATAGAATGGTTCAGGTTGGAAGGGACCTTAGAGATCATCTTGTTCCAACTTTCTTGCCATGGGCAAGGACACCTCCCACTAGACCAGGTTGCCCAAAGCCCCATCCAGCCTGGCCTTGAAGTTTGCTGGTCTGGGTTAACCCAAAGCTTACTCGAGTATTTTGTGGTAGAACATCACAGCTGTTGGTTTGTTGGCTTGCAAAGCTCAGAGAACCTTCTTGATCTGTTTGTCATAGTCCGGTGAGTACTGGGGGTACTTGATTGTCTGGATCCAGTGCCCATTGCTGGATTGAGACTTCTGACTTCTTGATGTATGTCTCTGTCAGCATTAATCTCAATCAAGCATCAATCTCTTGTTAATCTCAAACTCTGTTATTATCTTAATGTTGATTTCAGTGGGTGTTATATCAGACTCTCAGTCTTCCATATCTCATGAATTAGACATGTTACGTTTCTGCTCGTCCTCTCCCCGTTAGCTGAAGACTGCTGCCTTTTAACATGTAATATTCGTACACAGTTTTTACTAAAAATGTATCTTTGTTGCCGTGAAAGGTAATAGTTGTATTTTACATGGCACCACTTACCCAAAATCTTTTGCAAAATTCTTTGTGCCTCTTAGAGAAATACAAGATATTTTATGTGTCAAGCAATACTTTTCAACAGGCTTTGAAGAGGAAAATTGCAGAAATAATAGGGGAATTCAAGTTGCTCTTATGTTTAAACCCCTATTGGAGTCGGTTAAGTTCCAGGTTTTTGACTCACAAAGTGAGTAAATAGGAGGAAGATGCAGCCAGTAGTTGATTTTTATCCTGTATTTCCCTCTGCATCTTTATTTACCTGACAATCTGAGTGGAGTTTTACATGACCTTGTGCTACGTCTGAAGAAAGAGATATGTGGTAGGATAGTGATCTGGGAAGACATAAGCCTGAAAGCCTAATGTATGGGTTGTAAAAGTGTTATTTTTAGTGTGAGACTTTTTTGTTTCTTTAGTGAGCCATTAAATTTCTCCTCCTTTCTGATTCAGTGAATATTATCAGTCATAGATTATGGATTTTCTACAGGTAATGCAAAATTATGTGGGAGGAAAAAGTCTGAAAAGCATTACTGCATAAGCACAAAGCATGCATTGTGTTAGTATCAGAGTTTGATATCTGTGAGTGATCAATCTCAACAATAAGAAGGACTGAAATTTATTCAGTTTTTCTGCAGAGACACCTTCCTTGAGCTTTTTCCAAGGCAATTAGTGAGAGCTACAGATATTGTTAATGTTTGCCGTTTATCCTGTCCTGATCCAGAAAAGCCCAATTGCATGGCAGCTGTGGCTGGTTGGCTGGCCTTCATAAGAAATGCACTTGTTCACTTTTGTGGTGGTTGTGATTTTTCCAATTGAGAACTCTGTACTCGTAATAAACATCTTGCAGAGCTAAATTATTTATCTTAAATGTTAACTGAGGACATTTTGGTTCCTTACTGGTTATTAACTTTTATTATTTATTTACACTACTTGTATAGTTAATGTGAGAAACATGTTTTTGTGCTTCTTACTTTGTATATGCTGTCAGTTCTTGGTGTGGTGCAGTGTGATGAGAATAGATTCAGGCTCTCAGGTTTATCCTTTCAGTTGGAAAAGCACCATAAATCATGGATTTGAGGCATAACACACACGATGAAAAGCAAGCAAGGTGCACCCAGGTTTGCCTGCCTGCCAAAAGACAAAGGGTCCTCCAGGGCCTTGCACTTTGCTCTGTAGACCGTAAATTGTCATCTACAAAATCCTGTAAATGCGGATAACACACCACAGTGTTGTGTTTTACCACACTGGCTTCCTACTGGGCCAGGGAACGGGGTGAGCTCCCAGCCAGGTTCAGTGTTTCTGGGGAGCCTCAGCAAGCCCCTGGGCTGGAGAGTGCTGTACCCTGCCCTCATGCTGTCATTAAGTGAGACATTGTGGGCTTAATACGTTAGGGATAGAAAACTGCCTTTGGAGTGGTGGAGCTTAGTGTTCCTGCTGAACTTGGAATCCATGAAAAGCCGTAACACGCCAGCAGGTAGAAGGATGTTAACACAGTGTGGGTAAGAGGCGTGACTGCTTGTTGGGACGTGGAGGAAGTGGATCCTGCATCTTCACTGCTATAAAGGATTGCATCACTCGGTGCCTAACAATAAGGACTACTTCCCGAGGTACTTTGTCAGAGGGGCCCCCTTCAGAAAAGAAAGGGGATCTTGTTCAGCCAATCCTTTAATGACTGTGTCTGTCTGTGGGCAACCGGGGCAGGGGAGGGTCAGATAGCCAGATGAATGTTAACAGAAGGCCTTTGTGTAAAATATATGGACATGAAGAGAGAAATATCTTTTAAATCAGTTTTCATGTAAAATGTAAAGTTACGGGGCAAAAAAGTAATGCAGTATTTTGTTCTGTATCATGGTTACTTCATAGTAAATATGCTGAGGGTGGTACTTCAAACCTTTTTTCCATTTTCGAAATCTATTTCTGGTTAAATGCTATTTGAAAGAGATTGTTCAGCTACACATGTAAGAAGATAAATACATTTCAAATGGGTGGATTATGAGGAATTACATTCACTGTACTTGTCATCATCTGTAGAGATTCTTTGGAGTCATAAAGGTACACAAATTCAGAAGTCTAGTATTAATTCATTGTTCTTTATTTCTTGAACACCAAAATAAGGAGGCATAATCCTTCATTTAGGCAAACTAAATGGTGTTGGTACCTCGGAGAAGGAGAGGATTTGAAGTGTGTTCCTTGTTTTATAGCACTAGCCACCCATTACAAATAAATTTATAATTTACTGTTAGTCCGTGATAACCTAATCAGCTGCCAGAACCTGAAAGTTCTGCACGTTATGATTTGTTCAGTTCTGTCCTGCAGAAATACTGAGCGGGGTTTTGTTTGCCCTTGGTGAAAAACGCTGCCGATAGAGAGGTGGAGCCTCATTCTTTCATTTGCAGCCAGAAACTGTTCTATGGGGGAAGTACTGAAGTTACACATGTACTGAAGCACAGGCTTTAGATGTACCTTAAATACATTTGCTTTAGCTCAGTTTAGTGCCTAAAAGCCCAGATTTGAAGATCACCTTTCTCTCTTGATGAAGGAGTTTGGCTATCATGCTTATAGTTCCTGTACTTTCTAACAACTGTTAAATATATAATGCTGTGTCTGCTGTTTATCTGCCTGTGTGTCTGTACCACTTGTAAATAATTCAATGTTTCACTTTACCACTTTGCCTCTTCACATAACTCTAAACTGTGGAAGATAAGATTCAGCTAAATTATTAATTCAGTTGGAAATTGAAAGAAGTGATACATTTTAAGCATTGAAAATTGTTTCCTTTTTCTCTGGGGAGAGTTCAAGCAGCGAATGCAGCAAGGGAGTGAAACAGGCAAGGTGATCACTGAACTGTGTGTGACACCTTCCGGATGTGCAGCCTGTATTTAAGGGTCCAAAATACAAGATATCCCATACAAATCTGTGCATTACTGATAGAGGAGGCAGTGGTGCCTGCATATCACAAATCTAATCAAAGATTACTCCTATGACTGTCTCTGATTTATGCTTGATTGCACAATGGAAGGGCTGCTTCCTGAGACAGCTCTGTCCTTGAATTTGGTCTTCCACTGCTGGTTGTTTAACAACTGTTGTCAGCTGCATGAGTGAAACACCTGAGTTTGGAGAGGATACGTGAAGGGGGTTTGTGTGCGGGGACTAAAATGCACACAGTTTAAATGTGCAGGAACAGCATGGTGGATGGACTGGTGAGAGCAGGATCAGAAATGTCACCTGGAAGGGATGCCAGCTTTCTGGAGCAGATCATAGTCCTATAAGATCCCAGCTGCTTCGTTTCTCAAGCCACTTCCCCAATTTCAGTCTTTTAGTGTGAGCATTCTTGATTTCTCTTCCTGAGTAGTGGAGCTTACAATCTTCAATTTTCTTCCTCAGACAAACTCAAATAGATGAAGTCAGTCGAGAACGAAGAAGGAAACAATGGGGTAATGATTTTAGCTGACACATTTTTCAGAAACACATCCTTGGTGGACAGTAGAGTATCCCTGAGTAACATTTCTTCTGTGTGGCAACAAACAAAAACTGCTGGCACAGATCTACTACTATCTGACAAGTTAGAAGCATCATTTAGATTGGGAAAAAAAAATTGTGAATCCAAACATGGCAAATAAGACCAAAATGTGGAAGAGAGGAAAAGGATATTGACTGGAATTTACCTATGATTATGCAGCCCTACAGCTATGGGAATCCCTATAGTGTACCTGTCGTAGGCTTTTCTCACATGAGAGAATATGCAGGAAAATATTTTTGCTCAATGCAAGCTATGATTTTTTGGAATGTCTTGACTTTTTCTTTCTGGATAGTATTGATGGTAACAATGTTATTTCTCTGAGTTTTCTTGCAGTGATACTATGTAAGGAGGAGTAATGATCTCATCAGTGCCTATTTCTGCTTAACATATTTCGTTCACCAAATCTTCCCTGTCTTTCAACAGATTTTAATATATTTGGAGCCTGCAACTCCAATGATATATTTGTCCATTGTGCCTTGGTTTGAGTTCTAAGTGCACAGCCATAGTGAACAGTGGTGCTATTTTATTAAATCTTTTGAAGATCTCTGTTGAAGAACCCTAAGGATACAGGGACAGATGGCAAGAAGAAAGCACTACTCATCTGAGGAAATAATGATGATAAATCTGCATTACCTGCAAATCAATAGGTCTGTATAATTTCAGCAGCTTTCCACATGTCGCGCTTTGTGCCGAGGTTATTGGCTTCTTTAACCAGGAGCCACATCTTGTGTTGCTGCCCTGCTTGTCCTACCTGGAACACTTTTGAGTGTAATTCATGATGCAGCACAGAAACGAACATGCCAGCACAAGGGAAGCAAGAGGAAGAAGCCTGAGAGAAGGAATTCTCCATTTGGCAGCAGCGTGGATTTATATCCAACAAAGTGCCTGTGTGACCGTGGCAGTGTTCAGTGTTGGCACTTGCCGATAACATGCTATAGATGGAATGTGTTTCTCATTCTTTCTAAGAATTACAGCCATAGTAACTGCATATCCTACTGTGTTTGTTTTGTGTTTTAAGAAGGAAATTGTCTGTTGATTCTGACTTGTCAAAGAGCTTTTCATTTTTAAACTTAATCACAGATTTGTCCTTGGCATTGGCAGTTCCAGATGGTCTAAAAAACCCTTGCTCTCTCTTACTGTGTGTTTAGATCCTTTTGCTTGTAGGTCCTTAATTATGGCTGTATAATTAAAACCCCTATTAGAATTGGTTAGCTGATAAGCAGAATGAGGGAAACTAACTCTAACTGGCTAAACTTGGACTGTCTGTGTAGCAAAATGGCGACCATCCCACCAGTAATTCCCTTAATCCCAGTTCAGTTAAATGTGTTTAATCTGTGCATGGGGAAAACTCCATTTTGCTAGAACTCTATGTGAGCGCTCATCAGCCAGCAGCCAGTGAATTCTTTCTGTTTATTAATATTACAAAGATCTCCTTTCTCAAAACACTTGTGTGATGTATCACTTTTGCATCCCTATAGCATTTCAGAAAGTTGCAGTAGAAAACAGCGTGTGCTGCATCATAACGGTTGCCTGAGAAAAATCGTATTAGTTCTTACAGCCTAGGGATTTTTATAGCATTTCTGAAAGGTCTCTAAAAGGTATTACGTATGGCTGCATACCAGCTTTGTGGAGTATTAACAGCAGTGTTTCCTTTGTGCTGAGTGGATTACTGCCGTTTAAATTTGTAATTGGTGTAACAGTGCATGGAGAAGAATTTCAAAGCAGCTACTCAACTGAAAACTCTTTCTCTTTATTAATTTACCATTCATGAAGAGACTAAAGAGGGAGGATTGTGAAATGTGGAAAAGAATTAAAGTCTGAAAGGGAAGAGGTGAGAACTGAGCGCAGGATCACTTGGGTCCAAAACGCACGGCAAGAGCAAATGTTTTTCAGAAGGAAACAACAGTAGCAGAGACAGAGGGCTCAAAGGCTGCTTCTGGCCTATGGTGCTGTGGCAAGATGATGTCAGCTGTTTGTACAGGTGCACAGTAGTTGTTTTTTTACTGCACACGTTAGACTATCGAGAACATAGGAAGCTATAGCCAGGGTCCACCACTGCTAGGAACTGTGTAGATGCTTAGATGCAGCAGTAGTTGATACTATATTCCACGTTTTGTAGTTGTGAAAGAAATTATCTTCAGGAAAAGACCTTCTGAAAATCATCCCTGTAAGCCATCCAGTTTGGTAGTGTTCTGAAACTGAAGTTTTGCTAGTGGGCCTGATCTCAAATGTGGCAGACCAAGGTGGGAAGACAGGCAGTACCTGGCAATGGTGTAAACACATACGAACTCCTCCTTTTCCTCTCACGCTGCTTCTGCCAGTAAACATCGAAATGAGTAAGTACTGTGTTACAGTACGGTTCTTTCAGCAACAAATTTTGGCTTTCTGTCCCCAGCTAGTTCTGCACAGAGCTGTTTGGTGGAAAGCCGGTCAATGTTGTTGACTGCATTTATTATTCTTTTAAATATATTTATATAGATATGTATGTACACACATATATGCACAGATGCAGTTGGTTTTCAAAAAGAGCTGCTTCTTTTCTCTGCCATTGTTTTACCTGGTTTATGTCTGTAGCATCCCTTTGCCCATGGCTCCATGGCTTGCAGGCATGAAATGTGTGTGGTGGCACAAAGGCTCCTTGGTCTCCCATTCCTTTCTTTCTCCTTTTGCCACAGAAATCCTCTCTCTCCTGCTCTCTCAGTTGTCTCCCTCCCTTGCGCTGTACCTCACAGCATCAGCATCGGGGCACTTGCTGCAGGACAGACATGAGCTTGGCGGGTTACAGCATGGGCCTGTATTGACCATAGGACAATCTTATGAAATTAATAGAAATAACGGAACAAAATTCAAGAGATTATTCATGAGATCTTCCCAATCTGAACGGGTTCCTCTTCTTCACCTGCCTTCACTTTTAACCAAAAGCTGGGCCTTGCACCTCTGGCAAAACTGCTTGATCATGACCTATCATGTCACTCAGCAGGCCATTTCACCTGATAGAACTGAAGTAAATGAGTGACTTGGAGGCAACAGTTGCTTAATTACCTCTGACATGATTCAGTTTTGGACCCTTCGCTACAAGAAATACATCAAGGCCCTGGAGAGTGCCCAGAGAAGGGAACAAAGCTAATCTTATGGAGAGCAGCTGAGGGAACTGAGGGTGTTCAGTCTGGAGAAGAGGAGGCTCAGGGGAGACCTTATCAATCCCTACAGCCCCTGACAGGAGGTTGTGGTGAGGTGGGGATCAGCCTCTGCTCCCAGGTAACAGCGATAGGATGAGAGGGAATGGCCTCAGGTTGTGCCAGGGGAGGTTCGGGTTGGATATTGGGAAAAACTTCTCAAAAAAGAGTGGTCAGGCACTGGAATGGGCTGCCCAGGGGTGGTGGAGTCACCATCCCTGGAGGTGTTCAAGAAATGATTGGATAAGGTACTAAGGGGCATGGTTTAGTGGTGTAGTGGACAATATTGGTGGTAGGTGGACAGTGGGACTGGATGATCTTAGAGGTCTTTTCCAACCTTTGTGATTCTGTGATTCTGTGATTCTATGATTCTATGACTACTTCCAGTTTTGGATGGGCACTGGTTACTCACCTGGCATTTCCCTTGTTCTGGCCTCTGGGCCTGCACCAGGACAGGCACAATTTTCACACTCTTTCCCAGAACATCTGAGTGCAAGTTGCCTTCTAAACTTGTCACACTGAAGGACAAAAAAGAAGTGCAGTCTTGCAGGATGTTAAACCTCACCTTGCCTGGCTGGTAACATAGAGTTGTTCCCTTCTAGTTTTTGTCTGAATGAATATGATTTTCAGAATATTTTTGATCCCTAATGTTGGACTAACTTGTTATTTTGGAGGCAGGCGTCAAATTTGCTGCTAACCCCTAGGAAACTCAGACATGCAGTATAAAATTGCTTAAATTAGAGGGGCAGATGATAAGCTTTAAAAGCTTCGTAGTTGTCTTTACAGTGAAATATCAACACTTCCAGAATATTGAAACCATAATTTTATATCTTGCAATTTTTTTTTTGTTTCTTGTTGCACTAAGTTACAAAATAATCTGTATTTATTTTAGGATTGTTCTATATGGTAATAGTTCAACTTTTTTTGAGAGATTGCCTTAAAGAAAGAGTGGCAGCTGCAATTCAGCAGCATAATGTGCAAGTATAAATAGAATGGAGGCTGCCCATTTATCTCACCCCCGTTCGACTTATATTCATCTGATACTGAGGCTTATTACAATTGTGGTTTGTCTCTGAGCAGGCACGTTCAGTTAGGATTAAGCTTGGACAACTAACCAAATTTGCTCATGTAACTTTATTCAAGCTTTGCCTGTAGATGTCTCATGAAACTAAATAATTATTTCATCTCTTAAACTTTAATAAATTCATGTCAATATATTCAGAATGTTTGTCACTATCTGTGGTTTTAGGAAACACTGAGTTTGTACTAGTATTAGATTTGCTTGGACATATCTCAATTAATACTTATTTCTGAGTTTTTTCCCAACTCTTGCTTCTCTTTCTATGCCATGGTATTTTAATTAGTGGGATTTAAGTTCACAGATTCTCTAGACTACATTGTGGGACCCTATTTAAACTTTTTTCTTTGAGAGAATATTCTGGTAGAGGACCCTAAAAGTGAAAAATAAGAACACCTCTATCAAATTTTAACAAGTATAAAAATAGTGTAGGTAAAAGATGCACCTAAACTTGATATTAATCTCACCCACATTGAAAGAGTCATTCTTTTCTTGCATTTAAATGTAATTGATATTGTGGAATAATGATTTATTTCTCAGGTTTTCAGGCAGATTTTCTCTCAATGTTTTCCTTCTACAACAGCTCTGTAGAGTTTATGGATATAGAAATATCAAGTTCTGTGTCTTTGAAATCTCAGCTACCCTTCCTTTATCATTCAAAATCAGGCTCTGGCCAACTCTTCGCTATTTTAGCCTAGTGATTAGCCTCTGGCATTCATTTGTTCAACTTGTTTTTAATTTGAAAAATCAACAGAAGCAGAATACTTGCCATAATTTGATGTCTAAGTATGGTTATAAGAAATCTCAGGACCAAGCATCGTAACAATCATCGTTCCCTTGTTACAGTGTATCTCTATAAAGCAGGTTACATTTCAGATTAGAAGCAAATTGCGTGTTATCTTTTTAATGTGAGCAAAATAATCATTTTGTTCAATAACGAGTCCAAGTTAGATGTTTGTTTGTGCTACTGTTTTCAACAAAGCAAGTGTGTGCAAAGATAACTAATGGAGCATGCTGTAAACAGAAAAATCTAAACAACAGATCTCTTGTGGTGTGCTTTTCTTCCCCCTCATTTAATTTCCACTATTACTGAAAGTGCACCGAGACTGAAAGATACACATGGTATTTGCACCTTTTTTAAAAGAATGAGATTTAGCTTGTATGTGCCTTTTTTTTTTTTAGAAACTGTAATTTCAGAGCTCTGTGTGCATATGTTAGTTGCAAATTGCCCATATAATTTTCACAGTCTTTTGTGTTCTTCATGCAAGATCTCTCTTGCACCCCTCTGAGTTTTTATCAGGGATGTGGTTGTCCTTCCGATATTGAAGTTTCTCTGCAGAAGTTTCTATCTGCAGGGACTCGAGGGAAAAGGACAGGGTAATCTGTAGGTGTAGATCTCCTGCATTGTGTTGTACTGTGGGATCTTGAAGTGCAACCTGGAGGTACCATGGTTTCTTGCCTGTAAGATGCAGTCTTTTCCCTGAAAAATGAGATCTAAAATCAAGGAGAAATGGCAACAGTGGTGGCAGTGGCTTATCAGTAGATATGAAGAATAACTTGTTCTGAGGAGTGGAAGAAACACAGGAACATGAATCTGTATGCTAATGCAGTGTTAATTCTGCTGTCAGAGCCTCCTGCACTGTACTGCTAGGAGCTATATGTTATCATAGAATGTGAACGTTTTAGAGCTTTGCATTTAATGCCAGAGTGTAAGGAAGGGTCTGTAAATACTTGTTAGGATCTGGGGGAAAAATCACATTAGGGCGTTTGAGATGTTCCATAAAGATAAGGCTCATGTAGAAACAAAAAGATGAAAAGGAACAATGAGAACATCCAGCAGTAATGAAAGTAATCTCCAAGAAATCTTGAAGTTATTTTATTAATAAGAATATTGCAAGAGTCCCCAGGAAGAATCAGAGAGGATACAGATGTAATTCAGTGCTGCTGCTGTGCATGTGCAACACCACGCCTGCAATCAAAAACAGACCCAGAGATGGAGCTTGAGAAAAACAACCTGTCTCATTGCCAGGAGTTTGTTGAGTCCATCGAGTTGTTTGTGGTCACCTAAAGATATTCACAGGGGTGTTGCCCATCAGATGCTACTGTTAGTGTGACATGAAAGAAGAGATAGGTGCAGGTCTACTTGGTTTTGTCATATAATACTCAAAGAATATTACTGTCTTTAAACTGCTAAGTGGTTTGCTGATGCTGTACCGAGCAGAAAAGAAACCCTTCTAATACAAGCTTTTGTTATAGCAATGCCAACAGCAAGGGAAAATATTCTGATTATTTTCCTGGAGATAGAGGCTGTGCCTGTTTGGAAAACACTACGTTACACCATCTGTTTCCTTCTGATTGTGCTCCACCGCAACCATTGTTGTGATTAATTTTTTGCTTCTAAGCACAAATTTGAGTGCTCAATAGAAAATTAAAAGCCTGTTTCATGGATGGGGATATAGCTAATGGCTAAGCTTTCAATAGGATTTTGTATGCTTAACAACTTTACAACTCAAGTCATCAGTCTTCTGTGTGCATTGGTTACTGGTAGAAAGCAAGGAGAGCATCTTCTGCTTCATTGTAATAATCCCTGTTAGTGAGATGTCCACCATGATCCCACTGGGACAGTCGCTGGTGGCTTGGCCGCTAGAGGATGATGTGTGCTTCTCTTATCCCATTCTGCTCAATGGCCAGATCGGCTCCTTCGGGGAGGAGGCTGGTGTGCCCCAGAAGCTGTGAAGAAGGAGTGGCCTGCCTGACAGGAAGAACCCCAAGTGAAGAGCAACCCCAGAAAATGTGGGATTTTGTCTAATACTGATGCTCTGCCTATTTCAGTTGCATCCTCTTTCATTTGAACCCTGAATATGTAGTACAGCAGCGGGATACACCATGGTGGTTTTCCATCACTAGGCTCTTCCCTTCCTTCCTTCCTTCCTCCTTTTAATTCCTCCATTACTTAAATAAGCCTGGGAGGCCTTTGATCCAGGATGAGTAGCAGAGCTGCATTATGCAGCAGTCCATCTGCTTATTGTAATGAATTTCGAAAACAAGTGATATTTACATGAAGTACATCATTTCTTATTCATTTTTCTACCTCTCTTGATCATCACCTTTCAATATTGTCACAGTTGCCTGTGCTTTCATGTCAAAAGTCAAGCATTTTCTCCTCTGCTAGCCAGGTGCATTCAAACTAGTGTCTTGTACTAAGTTATTTAATATTTACATCAATGTGACTCAAGTAAGAGTTATTTGTTTTAATTTGCTTTCAGAATAATGATAATTGGTAGCTATATTTCAGAACACTTCTTCAGTGTGATGTACACAGTGATATATAATGGGGTTGTGGTAGATCTGTAGGCATACAGGACATAGTTAAACAGAACTGAGAGGAAAACGTTGACTGCCAAGTAAAGCAGTATTATCAATTTCCTCTCTCCTGCATTGAAAGAGACAGGGGGAGCAGACAGTGTAGGGTTTCCTGATGTGTTTTAAGAAAGCCTGGGATTCATTTCCCCTCCCTTCCTTCCTATTAGTTGTTTGTTAACTCCCAGGAAGATTCGAGCTTTTCTTGTGAGACCTTTCTGCTTGCAGATTCTGGAGACACGCTTGGCCTTTGAGGGGCTCACATCTTGCTTGTGCATGAATTTGGAGAGAGGAAGAGGAGATTGGTGATGAGAGACTGACTGAGGGTAAATGAACAGAAGAGTAGCTTCTGATTAACAGCATTGTATTGCCAACAGTATTTGCTTTTAATTGCGAGTATAAGCACAGTGAAGGCTCCTAAGGGATACAGGATGCTTCAGAACCAGAACTAGGAAACATGGCAAGTGTCAGCATGAGATTTCTGCCCATCTGAGTGCTGATTTGGGAACGTGCAAGCAAGAAAGACGTGTGAAAGACCTTCAGCTGCCCTTCTTCACTGCAAACCTCAGCTCTCTGTGCAGCTACTGAACCTCCCCTCTTCAGCGATGAGAAGGATGTGAAGACTGGCAGCAGGGCCAGTTGCTTGGCATAAGAAGTGGCTTTGGAGTGTTGACAGGTTGGATTCATTGAGGAAGCTTTTCTTCAGTTATTTTGGATGAAACACTGAAAACGGGACCGTTTTGTGCTTTTTTTTGAAAGTTTCATCTGGAAATCCAACCTGCTTATGTGAGAAGCTCTGCTTCCTTTATTCTTACTAGTCACATTGGAGACAAGAAAAAAGGCTGCAAGCTGTAGCAAAATGTCCCATCTCTCTGCTGCGTGAAGTGTGCTAGAAACTGAAGACATCTTGCATCATTGTGTGGAAACTAATGTGGCATTTTCTGTCCATTAACTACAACTGATTTTTCTCTTTTCTCTGTAGTGGAAACAGGTATGGGTTTCTGAGAAAAAGCACATATATAGAAAACTGAACTAAATCTATTTTCAGTTCTCTAAATCTGAGTCTTTTTTTAATCTTTTTTATTTTTTTATTTTTTGGTAGTGCTTGAATTTGACAAAGAAATCTTGTGTTCCATTGACATTTACAAACAACATCAGTGTCTCAGTGCGTCAAAGGAGTGTTATTCTGAAAAGCTGATTTTTTCTTCCTTTGGTGAATAACTTGCTGGAGATACAGGGATACGCATCCATGTCGCAACGCCGGCTTTTAAGGGATGGACATGAAAGTCACTTCAGGATCCTGCCAAGATTCAGCCAAATCCTTCATGGTAGAAGGCACTCGCGACATAACACACGCCAAATATGCTCTGGTGAGGTGACTGTATAGGTGATCCTATATTGTGATTTACCTCTGCATTGAACATTGACACTTAAGTCTGAGTAGCATGTGAGGTGCATACGAGCAGTCAGAAGCCTTGTTCTGGACTTGCTGATTTTCACAGCTCCAGTGATTCTTGCAGGAGCTAGCATGTTTTCTGAAAGCATGCTCATATGGGGATCCAGCAACCATTATAGTTACAAAATATAAGTCTTAATCCATATTAGGTATTACTCACGGATAGTGATCACTTACTATCACTAGTACTTGTAGGAGAAAAGCATTCTATGTGCACTCAATTTTGTTGTTCCTTGCAGTTCCAGGTGTATGATTGTATCTAACAAACACAGATTTGAATGCTTTACATGAACCCCTTCAGCACTGTAAAAGAACTTCCCTGAGTGGTCTGCTGTTAAAAACACTAATAACTACATGAAAAAAAAAAACCTGTTTTTAACTGTACTTAAAAATTCAGGAAGCCTGCAACCTTTGAATGTAATGTACCAAATTTGAGACTTACCAACATTTAGTCAGCCCCCAGGTCTTGTTTCATTCAGTATGTTGTCTAACTTACTAATATAAGTGAAAATTATATAATCTTTCTGTCTAGTAAAGCTACATTTTGGTGGATTATTCCCTGAGACAGGTTAACCCTGAATAGCTGAGATAAGACAAAGCAGATTTTTCAGTAATTAATGAATCCTTTCTTGCTGTTATATGCACAATGACCTATTATGATTTCAAAAGGATTATTTTTCTGTTTTTTTCTTTTTTTTTTTAACTAATTTGGAGCTTATGAAATTGAAGTCAAAATAAGCTAAGCAACCTTTATAGTAAGTATAATTTTTTCAAGGCTTTAAATATTTCTTTCTTTCATGTTGACTCTTATGCTTGGAAAAAAAATTAGGAAGAGAAAAATGCCTCTATAGTGGTTCCTTTCCTCACACTTTCTTTTCTACTGCGCTCACTGAGTCTTTTATCATCTACTTTGCTTGCAACGAAAATCATAGGATTTTTTGATAACCTTTTTTTTGGTAATTTCCAGAATGCACAGATTGCACCTTTCCTGACTTAGCAGATCTGGTTTGGTACCTGTAGGAGTTCTAACTAATAAATCATCAAGATTTAACAACTCATTCCATTTAGATCAGACCACAAAAAGATTTTACGTTAATTGCTGGTAATCACAGTAAAAAAAATAGTTGGGAAAAATTCAGCGATATTTTAAGCACATGGGATGCAGTGTTACAAACCAGAGCAAAACAAGGCCTCCTTAGATTTAGCCTTACCTTTATTTAGGATTCAACCATCACTTGCTCGTAGTCACACTGCAGTCAAATTGAAAATACAGCCATAAAAGTGTCCACTCGCACCAATTATTTTTGAAAATTCATGTACTTCTGTGTTTTGGGTGCCTGCTGGCCACTCGTGAATGAATTGGAGCTAATTCCAAGTACAGACAAATCTTTGACTGCATGGAAGAAAAACATAGATTCCACATATTGAACATGTTCTAATGTAAAGAAAACCCCTCATTTTAGGCTAATTTCCTTCAGACTCAGATTCCTAACATAAATCTTGTAATACTATAAAATAATCTCTTACTTAGAAGTTCCTTTCACTGTATATAGATGTGTACAGTCAGAAAACTATATGCTTCTGTAGGAAGCTGTCTCTCTTCTTTCCCACCCACCTTTATTATTATTCCAAAACTCCTTTTGATTGTGCTGTGGTTTTTTCTTTTTGAAGTCTACAAATACGCAAAAATTCTGTTTCCTTTCCTTCTTGTTATCCATTTCATGTTGACAGCAGAAAAGCAGTTATATGGTTTTAATGTTGACCTTACATATACGGTAAGAATTAGACCATTGTTTTGGTCAAAGCCATTTTATGGCCTTTTGCACTGATAAAGGTCTACCCGCCTTCCTGTTGGCAGACTTCAATTAGCACTCAGTGACAGTTTCAGACCAAAAGGTACACCGAATGTGGATCAAGGCTTTAGATTGTGGAAAAGGAGGGATCATGCAGCCTGGGAGCATTTCTGTCCTGTAGCTGCACTGGGTAAAATTTGGCAAGCAATTATTTCCAAAGTAGATGTACTTGTGAGTCTGTGAATCCCATGATGTCTGTGTCTCTTTTCTTCTTGTGACAAAATTAAGCCGCTCCATCCTGTTGCCTCAGGTCTTGCAGGGCTTTGTTCTTTCCCCATTAGCATCACTGGAACCTGCTGAAAGCGATTTTGCTCACTGTCATTTCACCCTTTCCCCCCATGTTTAAAAAATACAGAAATCTTTATGTGAACAGTAAATGTCCTAGTTCGTAGACCAGTACTGCATGACCTTATTTACCTTAATTAGGGAGGCTGTGGTGGCTTCTAGAGTCTTTATGCTTCTTCAAACCTGTCTCTTATTTTAACAAAGGCAACTTTATTTACTTATAGTTTACAGAGGGTTGGGTCCATCCTCCTTGGCCTGCTGGCTGCTGTTTGCAGGTATCTTTTTCCCAGGCTGACTGTACGGCCTTTATCCCTCTGCCTTGGCCAGCCCTTGCTCCAATGATGCTTGCTTTTCAGACTTCAGGGATTTAGGACTGAACGCCATATGGCCCCTCCTGCCTATGCAGGCAGGTTCTAGGCTCATATGGCCAGGCCTGAAGTTATGCAGGAACAGTGTCATGGTCTTGGCCTCCATTCCTGACTGGACATCTTCTGCGTGCTTCTGGGTACAACCGCAGCTGTAGAGTTTATGGAGGACTTCGGCCCTGGAGACACATGGCTTCAAGCAGTCACCTATGGGACATATATCATCCACAAGGAGGGGAAGTTTTACAGAGTGCTGGCCTGCCATGGCCAGCAAGGACTTCCTGGGGTAGTGCTAACAGAGCACTCTTGCAGGTTCTTCAGCTTCTCACTCTTTCTCTAAGTGAACAGGAGCAGTAGGCCAGCTTGAAGCAGGAGCTATAACACCAACCCACCAGGTGAGGCCTCCAGAGACATCTGTGTTCAGTCTGCATTGTGGTTAGTGTGGGCAGCAAGTATCTGTGGAGACATCCTGCAGTCTGCATCTTTTCACACTGGGTTCAGGTTCATTTCTGATGAAAATGTCTGAAGCTCTGTAGCAGTTTACTTTCATATGTACACTTTGGGCACATAATAAGTGAATGAATAAACAGGATCCCTGTGTCCTGGGGCCCTTCCAGTCCAATCCAAGAAAGTTCTGTGACAGGGTGCAGTGAGGCAGTGCGGCAATGTGGGTGACTAATACTGATAGACTTGTGTAGTAAGAGTCAGGTGTAGCCTGGGTAATCCACCACAGGTCACAAAGGAGAGTCTGGAGGAAGAACACTCTTGGATCTTGTGTCATTCGAGGGGATGGAGAAGTGGTGCATCTCTTTCCGGAGTCGTATGAGTGTTTCTGTTGGATATTGGCCTTTCTGGTGTGGGAAGAGCACTTAGTCTATAGCTCACAGGTAGGACAGCAAAATGCGTGGTAGCAGGAAATGTCAGAACATATTCTGGACTGAATCTATGAATGTAGTAGCAGCAGGCATACTTCAGTACTGGAAGGCTTCAACATAGCTAAAGCCTGCCTGGATCTGTGTAAACACTGAGATTTCCAGTCAGTGTTAAAGTTTGCCACTACAACTTAAATGTTAGTCCCCATGCTACATAGGCCCAAGCTTGTAAGGCTGTGTTAGCTGTTGCTGCGTTCACACCTTCATTTGCTGGCTGAGTAAATGTGTTGGAAAGGGATTTATTTGAGATTTGGAGTTAATGTGTTTGAATCTTCCATTATATGCAGGAAATGCCCTTGTATTTTGCCCAGCAAAAAGCTGAAGAAGAGACTTGGGTGTGAATCCAGAGGAAAGACAATAATCTGCACAGAAATATTAAATCCATGATTGAGCCCTTCAATGTAGCTCATTCCAGTTGGCGTTATGAATGTGCTGGCGAAGGACAGTTTTGCTTTGCCTTGTCAAAGGCTAACATGAGGGAAAATACACTTAGGGCTTGAGCCTATAGCCTGGATATACTGTATCAGACACTGGGTATATCACAGTCTGCAAATACTCAGGGTGGGGACGTGAGGGGAGAGCAATATCATTAAAGAGATGATTACAAGAACTATGGCGTTACTGGAGGAAAATATACTTGTGGAGTCATCTTGGGCCACCTGTTTATGGAACAAAGTTCAGTTTATATGAAAGCTCTTGCCTTCTGAGGGTAGTTTGTTCTGAGCAGAGGAAGAGAAAAGCAGATACTTTCCTTGTCAGACACTCTTCTCTCATGATGAATCAGAGAGGAATTTCTGTAGCAGAAATGAAGAGCTATTATTTTTTCTCAGAGTGGTGTTCCTGGTTGGATTCTGTGGCACAGGGTAAGTTGGCTTAACTTTATAATAACTCTTGCAAATGTAAACAGACTGTGCAGACTGCCAAGGCAGGGGTGTGTAAGGTGTGTGACTTGGATCTGTGTTCTGGGAAGCATCTTCAACTATGTGTTTTTATGTGCCAAAAAAGAATATGCATTTGAAAGCTAGCTTATTGATTCTTGAAAATACATGTTATGCACATTTCTTGGAAAAATCTTTCCTCTCAAATAACACCCATAAAACTTGTTGCCATTTAATTTCTGTGGAATGCTTAAATTAAAGGATTTATTGGGCTAAGCCAAGTTACCCAGTGACTGTCAGCAAAACCATTGTGCCAGCTGACATCCTTCCAAAGTTGGAAAAGCTCCCAAGCAGTACATCCATCATAAGCGATCTACTTCTACCTTCAGAGATCAATTTCAGAGCATCATCACAGAATTTTATAGGGCAGTTTATGCTGCTGGAATCACCTTAATATACATTTTTAGATAAAGAGGTTGTTACTGTTCAGAAATAACAGCGCAGCAACGCTGGAAATTGTTTTTCTTCCTCCTCTTAGGAGTCTGTATTGACTTGTCCTATAAAACTGAGGGGTGTCAGGCTCCTTTTGTAACTGTTGTGGTTTTTTTTCTCCTGATTTTTTTTTTTTTAATTTAGGGCTTTTCATATTTTAAAGTCTTTATTCTTTTCGTTAAGAAGTAAAAGTGAAGGAATGCATGATTTGAGGGGCAGAGTTTGTAATCATGATAAAATGTATGCTGTGAAAGTAGAGTTATCTAAATAGATGACATTATCAGCAGATTTCTGAGTGGTCCCACTTAAGACCTCTGGCATCGCTTTTCATTTCCCCTCTCTTGTGTGAAAAAACTACTGAAATTCCTTTCCAGATAATATAAAACTATAATATTATAAATTGCAATGTTACAAAAGTAAATCTTTTAAAATTCTTGGTGCCTGACTCAATTTGTAGACATAAAGATGTTACTTCTCAAGTTGTGTTCAGAATGATGAAGGAATGTGTAGGCTCTGGGATACTGATGTACAGGCCACAACATCTCCCCTGTTGAAAAATCCTCCAAGAAAACTGATACAAAATAGTCATTGTGTTAATAGGTCAGGTAGTCGTTGTGTCAGTACGTTTATATGTGGCATTTTTTGTCACATAATTTGATGAAATATTGTAAGAAAGTTTCTTTTGAACTTGTGCAAAAGGTTAAAAAGTTGTCATTTCTTTGGAGTTTTCCTCCCCTGTGAAAGGAATATGAATTCTGTGAAAGCTGCACCAGCTCTCTTCTTGACTGTTAAGATTCTTTCCAATTAGTCCTTTAAAATTAGTATTACATTTAGGGATGTAATCTGCAGATTCCCTCAGAGAAAAAGAAAAGGGTGAGAGAAAGACACATCCGTGAACACAAATTCACATGTACAAATGTTATTAGAGGTAATAGGAGAGTTTGCTTGTTAGGCTTCTGTTCCAATTAGTCCACTGACTCTGAACTCCTTGAGCCTGCATCCCTGACTCTTGGACCTCCCCAGACTCTGCCTATGTTTTCCTCTTTGTCCCCATTTACTAGGATTTAAGCCATCCTTCTTACAAGGAATGGTTGTATAATGTTTGGGATGTGAATGTGTGTGAATGAAGAGGAAATGTGAAAAATAGTTGTCACTTCAATACATGTAAAATGAATCCTCAGAAAACAAAATCTGACTGAAATGGAGAAAAATGTATTGCTGGACACCAGTGATGTTTAAAATGACTTTACTTAAAGGCACTAGCATACATGGCATTGATGCCATGGTATGGTATGACTTAGGAGGAAGTTGTCTTTTTCCTGCTTTCGTGGCAGCTGAAGAACATACGTCTTTATGAGAAAAGGAGATTTGAAAAAATAGTGCAACAGTGGAAAAAAATACTTACCGTTGCCCTAGTGAGTAAACAGAGATACTTCACTTCAATAATGTAGAGCAAAAGTGAGTTGCTATTCTTGCAGTGTGGTTTTGCTTTTCCGGATGGAGAATTGTCAACAAGAAAGTGTTTGCTCTCTGGGCAGAACCAGTCCTGGAGCCAGGATGTAATTTTATTTACTCCCTTTATTTTCTTCATTGTTCTTTAAAGACATTTGCAATCTCATGTACTGTTGCAATCTGTTTAGCTACACTGAAGTCATGCTTAGTAAGATGGTCTGTACTACTTCCTTTTGCAGTGTATACTTGCAGTGTTTAACAAAATCCCACATGATCATCAAATTAACCTCAAAGGTTAAGCTAACCTGGAAAGGCTGAACATACACGACCTCTTGGTAAAGCAAGCTAAGTTAGAAGGATCAAGGTTTATTGTAAGATTTCCAGCACTTCCTGGTTTGAACTCGTTCCTTTTTTTTTTTTTCTTCAATTTCAGAACCACTACATCTCCTTCCAAAGCAGAAAGTGAAGATCAACACAACCTTTGTGTTTCATTTCTTGTTCAAAGATCTTGGAAAAAAAATCCCAGAGAGATTCTATTTTAGTCAGCAGTTAATACTTCATTACACACAACTTCTGTTTCTTGCCCTTTACTTGAGTCTGGTGTGAAACCTTCCTGAACCTTGTTGGTTGTTGCTTGCTCTAAAATTAATGGATGAGGCCTGCTGATAGTCTTGGTTTTCACATTTACTTTCTCTTCTGCAGTATCTGTCAGCAGTCTTTGATACTGAGAGTCTGTCAACTTGCTCACGATTTGGGTTAGTGACAGGGCTGTTGAGTAGGATATTTCTTCCTTTTGGATAGAGGCCAAAGAACTAACTGGAGGTAATAGGAACTTACAGGAATCGTCTGTAGGGGCTTCTTCTTATTATCCCATTTTATCCCCAGTGGAAAAATCTCACATTTTTCTACTTGCTCTGTTGTCTGCATGCAGTCTTATTGAATCCATCCAGTCTTATTATTTTTATCAAACTTATGTTTCTGATTTCAAAGTTACTTGTCAGTTTTAGAACTTCGGTAAAGTAGAGGCCACAAAAAAAATCAGTCCAGGAAGCAAGTTGGAAGATGTTGAAGGCTTGAATGGAGTAGTTTGCAGTTGTCTTTTAGGAGTTTCGTCTGCTTAACGACTACTTCAGAGTTACGGGGCAGTTGGAAAAGTAATTATGTTCATGAATGATCCTGTAGTTTCAGATGTGAGGAATATACTTTAAAAATTAGTATATTCTGCTGAAAAATTCTCTTTGTGTTGCTCTGGAATATGACAATCCTTGTGATTTGTGGCTATCACTATTGTAACCTGACCCACCTGGGCTGTATATTCTGAAAATCAGAGTTTCAGGCGGGCAGTCTTACCATAGTTGCTTAGTTGCACTGGTCATAAGTAATTCACTGAGTCAATCTCTTGATTGACTTATCTGAGAAATCACTTTAGAAGCCTACGGAGTATGCAAAATGCAGTTCATATGAATATGTGTAGTAGTATTACTCCAAAAGTAATGCCTCCTATTGATTTCCATGGAAATAAACATTTATTTAATATTTAATGCCTCCAATATATTTTCCATGGAAACTACAATAGATACAAAGAACACAATAACACCATTTGATAGAGCAAATTCTCAGCTACAAAACACTTTTTTTCAACATAGCCACCACCATTAGCTCTGCATTTTCTCCAGCGATGAACAAGAGCCTTCATGTCACGCTTGTAAAACTCTGCACTAGCAGAGATGACCCACTGTTTCACAGTGTTTTGCCACCCACCACCTCACTGTGCTCACATGCACTATTTGGTCTCTATAAACATTCAGCAAGCATCAATGAATGTCAACGGGTGCCATTTTTTCCTCATGGAGAAATTCAATTCCACACCTTTGTTTCATCCGCACTCCCATGTCAGACGCCATTGTGTCAGAGTGCCCCTCTGCTGCCATCTGTCACATGGCAACAACATGGAACAGAATATTGGTGGGAAGGTTCAACCTCTACTGCCATACCACCAACATCTGCCTCTGACATTGTGGGCCAACACAATAAAATAGGAGGCATTTCTTTCAGAGCAACCCATGTATATCTCTCAGAGGACTATCTGAAGAACTTGTTTAAATGTGTCCTTTGGATTTTGGGAAAGGAGCTGATTGTTTTTCAGGCTTTTATTTGAAGGAAAGATACAAGCTATGTTTCTGTCTTCTTTTAGGTGAAAGTAATATGCTTTTATAAAACATAAGCAACTAGTTTTATGCAGTCTGTGTAGTAGAATTACTCTTTACTTTCTAAACTTTCATGAGCATTTTCTCCATTTTAGCCAAACATTTGCCTATTTTAGTCAATTATCCAATTCCTGCTGTCATTGGTGTATTCAAAGGTTGTATATGAGAAAAGGGACAGTAATCAGAAGGTCAGCTATCTTGTTTTTAAAGACAGCTAGTGCATGAAATGAATTCAAGACATTGTCACTGTCCTTTTACATCAGAGATACTTTACCTTTTCAATACTACATGTCATAGCCAGATTTTTGCACCAGAAACTCAAAGCACATCCTTCCTGAGAGCCCCAAACCACACAGCTCTCCTTCAGCTATCAAAAACTCTCTGGCTTCTGTCATTAAACCTCTAGGACTCCTTTAGCACATGTTCATACATTTTAACTGAACAGTGCATGTGGGGATATCTATCTCTGTACCATCTACCACTGTGGCTGTCAAAGGTTGATTAAGGACTTCAGGTGCAAGTACAGGTGGTCTCTACTACTTTTTTCAGGGTAAACTTTTCCCCTTTTCATTGGTGACATATGACCTTTGTTCCTTTTCTGTTTTTTTTCTGACTTCCAGCTATTGAAAATTATGTTCTTTGTCTGCAAGGTGAGTTATATTGATAATTTTTGCAGATGTTGCCTTGTGAGTTTAACTTAGAGAGTTATTTTAGGAATACATTCCTTAAAAAAAAAAAAAAAAATCAAAGTGATAAAAAAAATATCAGGCTGAGTTTCTTGAGCATTTTCCTGTGTGGTTAGAGCAAGTTTTCTAAGCTGAGAAGCAAGATCCTCAGATGTCAGTGAAATCAAAATATTTTTATGGTAGGCTTTGCTTACAGAAATCCAACATGATTTTTTACTTGTATCAGATAAGATGTGACAGCCTCCAGACACATGTGCTGAATAACAATAAAGAGTACTAATTTAATATTTCAAGAAAAGATGTATACGTCATTTGGTCCAACCTGATATGTTACTTGCGATAGAAAGTTGTAACCCTTCACAGAGTTGTAGCTGTCTGTAGACACAACAAAGTGCCCTTTGGCACAAAAAGCATCACAGAAATTGAATATAGATTTAGTCACCTTATAATGCAAGCAACATGGCAAGATATGTATTTAAAATATCCTGAGGGGAGGTTACTATTTTTTTCTATGACTTGAACTGTTAAGATTTACGAAGGGTCTAAATTTTTATTTTATCTTGAGTTTACGTGAGGAGCTGCTTTGCCAAATGTATCTGTCTGTACAGCACTACCTGAGCTTTGCACGAGCCCCTGAGGCTCAAAGACAGAAATCACAGTCATGAAAGTTGGGTTCAGCAGCCAAAAAGTGGGACGGCTAGAGCTATCCCTTGGCCCTCTGGATACCTACATGCCACTGCTTTGTGAGTAAAAGTTTTCAGTGCCCTAAAGCATCCCTTTGGGAGATCCCAACACTGCAGTGGGAAGCTAAGCAAGAAGAACCTCTACTTATGTCTGTGAGGCATCCTGGTCTGGTCCGCGTGCTCTGAACATGCCTCAGCCACCACGCAGCAGTGGATCCAGTCTGCAACCAATTTGTCCGGAGTTTGAAGGATCAAGCTCTCAGTTACAGCAGTGCAACTCTGCAGTATTTTCCATTCTGGCATGCTTCCAGCAGGAGGCAAATTTAGAAAGAGAAAAGGTATTCCCAAGCACATCTTATCAGATAGGTTTTCAGCCATTTATTTGCACAGGTTCAGGTCACCTCAGTTGAGCCTTCTTCAGCGTTACAGAGTATCCTGGCATATCTGGGGGGCTGGGAACACATGTAGCTGTAAACAGAGTAATAACAACTGTTTTCTCCATTAGATTGCTTCCTTCTCTCAGTTACAAAACCCTATTATTGTTATAGTTTACATTTAACAATGAGAATGCTCTGTCCCCTCTCTCCCAGTCCCAGGACACTCAAACCTGGAACCCTAGATGTCCACACCAGTCTCATGGACACGCCACAACATAGTCACATTGCTGCCTGAAAGTCTCCTTTCTAAACAATGGACTTGTTCACTCTTGGATAGTTTACATTTAAAAAAAAAAAAAAAACAATTTCCTTTACACAACTCTATTTTGGGAAGGAAAAACAACACAGATTGCAGCTAGTACCTACAAACAGCACTGGCTCTTCAAAGACAGCAGGTATCTTTCAGAGCACAGCAGAGCACAGTACCAACAACTAAGGAAGCGAGAGGAGGCAAAATGGTCAGAAAACATTGGTCAAATACTATAAGAACAGAAGAAATATGACAAAGTAGGTTTTGGGATACAGTTTGCCAAATTGTGAAGCATGCCAGAAGTATCCTGATCAGCTCCTCATCTCTGCTTGTTAATGGGAGGCAGAGGCTTCAGGAGAAGATGCTCTGTGTGGAAGTTGGCTCAGAGGAGATCTGAATCCATTTCCCAGTGTTTCACAGTTCAGGAGAAGCCTGAGTTTCTGGTTTGTACCATTGTGCTCAAGCTGAGGAGCTGTTTCCAAAAGGAGTGCTTGTACAAGCTCTTCATCAGCCAGCTGCTCCTGGCTGCACCTGTGAGTCTTTGAACATCTGTGACCCAGCCCAGCTGGGCTGGCTGAGCCGAATTCTGGTCAGCTGGTGGGAGGTGCCAGACAGGCAGATCCATGCTGGTTTTTTAGGGGGCAAGCTGATGATAGAGCTGTGAGTCTTTTCCTTCTGCTCAGGTACAGTAAGAGTTTTTTGCCTGAATACGAAAACGTGGAACAATCTCAACTAGGTCATGGGTTCTTCTTGTTGGTTGAGACTAATCTACTTCTATGCTTTTATTTATTTGTAGCTGAGCTGTTGTTTCATTCACTACCTAATAAGCTAGGAAGATTAAAAAGATGCTGCTTCCCCCCCCTTCCCTCTCTAAGGAATTACATGCAAATAACATAGGGACTTGAGTACGCTTTTGTACATGTTATGTACAAGCTGTATCAAACTTCTTCATGGTGCAGAAGAAATTGCAATAAAGAAAAAAATCTGAGAGCTGCTGGAAAACGTTTCCAGATTGTCAGAATGTAAAAAAATAGGTTATTTATGGTATTCTTACACCTTACAATTTCCTATTTAAGTACTGTTTTCTTTATAAGTGCTGTTTAAGAAGTATGTACAAGATATTTCCTAAACAGAAATTCTATTTCTTGCCCTGAAATTTCCCTCCAAATTATGGAGCATGGTAAATAAACCCTAGTGGGGAGTGGAGATACTTTTAATATCTTGAACATTACTTTGATGATCTTTTCATGTCTGAGCTGTACTTTTGGTTGCTGATTTGTTTTGTTTTTACTGATCCTTTGGATATCTGTACTTGGTATCATTGGTACTGTGTGTGTGGTAATCTGAAAAGGTGTAAAAAGTTTTTCAGGGCTGGCTAAACCACTGTAACTTGGGGATCAAAGTAGCTGTGGTCATAGGCTGTGCTGTGTGAATCTGGGGAGAGGGAGGCTTTTGGCCAAGGATGTGAAATCTGCCCAGTTAAAGGATGCTGCTGAATACTTCAAAGTCTGGCTGCAGGATGAGACCTTAACTGAAGAAGCTTTATTTTCTTCCACCATTTTGCAGTGATGACAGAGCTGCCAGCCTTTTCCTTCCACTCAGGTGCAGGAAGAGCTTCTGCCCTCTTGCCTGAAGAGGGAAACATGGAATCATGCCTTTGATCCATGTACTCTGTACTATTCACTTAGTGCAAATACAAGAGTGAAAGCCAGGTTAGAATTGTGTTTGACTGATTGGGTGTGCACATGGGAAGTAGCAGATGACCCCTCTGTTCTGTTGTGAGTTCGGTTGGATGGGGGTACCTCGTGAAACTGGGGAACTTGAACACCAGCTTCCATGTGTAGGGGGCACTGTGGTGTTTCTTATAGGATTTACAGGCTTGCAGGAATTTTAACAAGGTGAAATAAAAAGAGGGAGAAATATATACTACCCCATCAGCTCTTGTGTACCGTTTGTTGAAGTCATCGCTTTGCACCTCAGCTGGTTCTACCTCGGGAGATAGTAAGCGTTCTTCCCTGCTGTTTCACTGAGAGTCTTAAGCACCTGTCTCTCATCATGTCAGCAGTAAATGGAAGAAAAAACAGGAGCTGCTGGCAGCCACATGCAGTTTTAGCAAGGGCAACAGGTGGGAGAGCAGAGAAGAATGGTTGTCCCTTACTCGCGTGTGTGTTGAGGGTGTTAGTTCAGGTGCTGTGTGTGTCACCACAAGTGAAATTTGCTCTTTGGTCTTCTTTTCATCCTTCTTTACATGCCCATCCTTTGTTATGGAAAGGACATGAAGCTCCAAACTGTTTCAGAAGATTTTTGGAGCTGAGATTTTTGTCCTGGAACTGCAAAAGGGGGAACTGGGCAAGTTTTGTTTTCTGTTAATTGCAAAATCCTAATCGGTGGAGATTAGGAAGTGATGTTGGTGGGTTGCCAGGTTTTTGTAGGTCTTTTGACCTTGTTAGCTGAAGGTTTGCATAATTACATTTCTTTCATGGCTGATGCATCTATTTTAGTTGCTGCTCATCTCAAACCAGTGTGAGGATTTCCAAGGCAAGCTGCAGTTGGAGGCTAATGCTTGGCAGAGGAGGAGTGGTTCTGCTGTTTGAATCCACAGCCATGCCTATGCTGTCACACCTAGGCCAAAAGTAAACACAGTGCTGGTGCAGGTGGCAGTACTTAAAGAGGAAAATGAAGGTAATGCTGCTGTTGGAAAACCTGGGCTTCGTACTGCTACCCTGAACAGGCCAGGAAGCATCCTAGGAACCTGGAGAAGAAGGAAAATGACTGTTGTTTTTGTTGATTAAAATCTCAGGGACTGACTGCTTTTTCAATCAGGTAAGGGTGTATGTTTCCTGTTTGCTTCCCAGAGAACAGAAGCAGGACACAGTTACAGCTGCTGTGCCTCTTTGCAGTTGTTTATGGATTTCATAACAGCTTTTTGTGGGCCTAGAATTTTTTTTAAGTGTTTAATAAAAGAGATCACTGCACTTTGTATTACAATATTTTTTCTTACAAATATCATGTCTACAAAATGAGAAGGCCAGGTATGATTGTATGTTGCATATTTCAACAGAAAGCAAACAGTGTGCGATTTGTCTTTCCTACAGTGAGTAAATTTAACCGAGAATATCATGCACTAAGCACAAGGGATGAGATATTCTGTTCTGTTGTTGCACTGATGTTTTGTTTCTTGGAGGGAAATGAACTTCTGTTGAGAACCTGATGCAGTTCTCCAGGTTGGCTTTCCAGAAGCAGCTAGTCTTGGTGCACTCTTTTCTTTCTGACTGCTGATGTTAAGTCTTCTCTTCTTGTGAGCGAACTAGAACTATGGAATTTGATGAAGCTAAGATTGGCAGTGGGAGAAATGAAGGTATTATTTTGGGAACCCCTAAGTGGAGGGGCTGGTGAGGTTTGAGGCCTGCTAGAGGCATTTGAATGGGTTTTTTTTTTTTTTTTCCTTTTCATGTTTTTCCCATGAGTGACATGGCCATGTGCTACTTGTTGCACCATCCATGTCTTGACCGCAGAAATATCAAATCATGAATCAAAATCAAAACTGCCTTGAAAAATAAACTGCTATGAAGACGGTAATATTTCATGGGGTGTTATGTATTCTTTAACTATTCTGAAGTGTAACCTCACAATAACGCAGGTCAGATTTACGAAGCATAACTAAGACTTAAGGTTGATGGCCTACCCTGAAGGATTTTGCCTCAACTCACCAATCTGAAATGACCTTGGTATGGTATATTTCATTGGTTGCTACAAGTGATCCTCTAGTACTGAAGTGTCATAAACTACTTGTTTAAAAGCCCCCCAACTGGAGGTGTGATGGAACGTGTGTTTTGGAGATGGGATGCAGTGAGCGTTTTGTCTCTTAATTTTGTCTTGGATCAAAAGGAAGTTTCTCTTCTCTCCGTCCTGTTTGCTCTTTAAGGGCTTTGGGTAATGGTGGTTTTATGCAAAAGTCCTTCCTTTGCAATAAATAGTTTTGCAGCCTTTATCTGTGTTCATCAGTGTTGCGGAGCATTTTATATTTTTGTTGGAACACATTCTCCTGCAACTTTTGACCTGAGAGGGTTTTTTTTTGCTTCCTGAGTGTCTTGTTAAACTGGAAAAAATGATTGTGTACTTTAAGGGTCACAAAAAGGGTTTCCTATCATTAACAAAGCTTTATTTTATGCTTTGGCTATAAATACAGTTACAATCATGGTACAATGCTTCATTTATTGTAATTGCTCTCTATCATACTGTTGTTTATCTATGTGTGCACAT
Organism: Penelope pileata; assembly: GCA_013396635.1. NCBI lineage: Eukaryota > Metazoa > Chordata > Aves > Galliformes > Cracidae > Penelope > Penelope pileata. The sequence goes on from WBMW01003969.1 coordinate 335,207, forward strand.
AAACTTCAGAATACAGAGTATACGTATTTTTCGTTTCCTCAGTTATATTTCTGTGCTGCTTCCACTGCATGTTCCTATTGTCGTTAGTTCCTATTGAGTTCTCCTTTCTGCTGTCACTAAACTCCACATCCTTTTCTTCTCCTTTTCTCCTCCATTTGTTCCTTTAATCCCCTTCCTGCTGTAATGATGGGTCTCATCCTCTTGATTTTCCTGAGTTTTGGTCCTAGCTTGTATCTAATCTCAGTGGTTATTTGTTTCCACCTTTAATGAAAGTTCTTAGTTTTTATCAGGTTACAATCTCTGATCTACTCAATTTTGAATATTGTGACTGACAATGTCAGTGTGAAGCCAGTTGTCCTCTTTTCCTCATCTCTGTGCAGTTGGAGTGGGCATGTCAGATTGCAGACACTTCTGTATGGGTACTGTGGCTGTGTGTGAAGTTAAAGAGGTCAAATCATCTCTTTTTCTGGCTTTTGCAGCTGTGAACAGACAGTAACGTCACCAAACACCACAGGATAACTCCTGTGTGGTTAAGTTTGACCTAAAGAAAAGTCCAGCTTTTGTCTCTTTGAAATGGAAACCAGGGTAAATTCTGCAGCACAGTGGAGAGGAGAGGCCTGTGATTAAATATTTGGGGGAGCTTGTTTAGAAGTAAGGACACAAATAGAAAAATATAAACTGAATAAAATTCAGTTGGAGAACACTAAAAAGATTTCATTTTGATAACAGAAATGAAAACCTGTGCATAAGAGCATTCAGTGGCCAGGCTTTTTGTCATGTTTTCTGTGGGAAACTCTGAAGCATAGTCACGGGGTTGGAGAATTGTACTCTCTAGTGGTGTGTTGTACTTCTTTAGAAATTGCAGTAGTCTTTTTTGCTTTTGTTTTACCTTCAGGATACCTAGTGTAAGGTATGTGATCTTCAAAGCTTTGAAGTTTATTATTGTCTTACAGTGGAAAGCGTACTTTTAAGATGTAATGTCTCAGTAGATTTCCTTATATTTCTTCCTGGATGTATCTTTCAAACAGTTGTTGCAGGGCTCATCCTATTAATCAAACAGCATCCTTCACCCCTTAAGTGTTCCAACAACTGTTGGTATTACAAGCATGATCGTTTTCATGGGAAGAGCATCTTTCTTCATGGATGGTGGGTGGGTTTTATTGCTTTTCTCTGACCATGAGTTTTGGTTGCTTATGCTTGCTTAAATTTAGATTTGCGTGTGATTCAGAGACCTTTTCTGATGGCTTAGCATCCAAGTTAAAAACTCCTAGAACTATCTCAAGATCGGTTGATTTAGTTGTGCAGAGATATAGCAAGCTGCTGACATTGCATGACAGCAAAAAAAATCTTTGTATAATGGATTCATACAAACGTGTGTGTGTGTATATTGTGTATATAAAGTCATTTGTAATGCTTTGGAATGTTTTGATTCAAACTAGAGGGAACTGGCAGTTTTTAGTGCTTGATGGCTTTAAAAAGAATGAAGCCTTTCTTGCATTTGTTCTTTGAAATAACATAAAGAAGGATTAAAAGGAGAAAACACAGGTTTCTTAGATAATATAGTATGCTAAACTGGATGCTCACTGGTGATGCATCAAATTGGGTGGAACTTCGAAGACATTAAACAATTATAGAGTCTGTGGTTACAGGTGTGTTAGGTGTATTTCCTGGCTCTTTTAAGAGAATACACATTTACATGAAGCTAAAGATAATCCTATAAGGATAGCTTGTCATTCTGAGTAACACGAAGTGCCAGCTCATTTAATTGATGTTCCTTTTGCTAGGTACCACACCCCTCTAAGAAAAAATGCATTTAGTAGCAATACTTATGTATTGAACTTAATCAAACTTGAATATCCTTTACAATGAGCACTGCCACCCTTGTGCTGCACACCTGTGCATGCCCTATTAAGCAGACTCAATGCTGTGTATTTAAGCCACAGTCATGGCTTCCCTCTCCAGGTTTCATAAACCTGAATTGACACAGACATTTATCCTTCATTGACTTTGCCTTCAACCTTCGAAAGCTTCTCTGTGTTTTTTTTTTTTTCCCTCCTGTCAGTGGACTGCATTTCAGTCACAGATTGTGCAGGGTGAGCTTGACTTGAGCATGAGAAGCACTGAAATAGATTTTTTTCTTTTTTTTGCATACCTAAATATATATGCATGCACCCACGTGGATTTTTCTCATGAAGGCAGTTGTTCCTGTGCATTTGAGTAGAGCTTAAATTTTCCCTTAAGTCTTTTTGCTAACGTGCATGCCCACACGTTGCAGTTTTCCTATGCAGTTGTGTTTCAGACTCAACAACAAAAGCTAGAAGAGGGCTTTGTGCTTCAGCTCCTTTCTTCTTCTTTGTTGTTGTTGTTCTCTTGAAGCACGCAACAAAGAGACAAGGTAAGCACCAAACGTTTTTCCCCACACGCACCACTTTAGAGTGCTAAAATAAAATGCATTTGGTTTCTGGCTGCAGCCCTCTTTTTCCCCGGAGAGTGTTTCATACTCTGTTTCATGGGAACGTGTATCATCTCTAGCCCAGTGAAGTTTAAAGTTTTCTGTGCAGTGTGAAGCTGCTAGGAAAAATTGCCTTCACCTGAAATAACTGTGTAGCCAGGTGGCTGTGGCCCCTTTGCTAGGAGACTGTGTGCGTGGTTTCTTATCCCCTCCAGTGAACTGGGAACAAGCTCAGTGTCCCTTGTACATGGGCTGTGCTGTCTATGCTGTTTATTCATGTGTATCCTTCAACCTAAGGTCGCTCTTAAGTCCTGAAGGTGACAGGAGAAGACATGTCCAGCTGCTTAATCTTGAAAGATAGTGGGATTGAAACAATTTTTGTTTGCTCAGCCATGGTGTTTATTAGATCTTGAGTTGTCCGGAATGTAACTGTGATTTAGGAGATTTAAAGACTAGGAGGAAGCTAGGTGGAAATTAGATTATTTTTAAACCAGTACTTAATTTACTTCTGAATGATTAATTCCACTGCTTCCTCTGCTCTGAAATTTTAAGACAGAAGCCTGTTCAGAGGTTTTGTCTAGGTTTTTATGTCTGACGTGAAGGGATTGTGGAATAGAAGAGAGCAGTTCTACCTGGGAGGGACCTATGAAGATCAAGTCCAACTGTCAGACTACTTTGGAGCTGACCCAAAGTTAAAACATTTCATTTGGGGCATTGCCCTGATGCCTCTTCAAGACAGACAGTTGCAGAGTATCAGCTGCCTCCTAGGAAGCCTTGTCCTGGTGTCTGACCGCCCTCTGGGTAAAAAAGTTTGTCTCAATGTCCACCAGTTTGTCTGGTGCAGCTTTGAGCCATTCCTATGCATGCTGTCACTAAATAGCAAGAACATCCCTCCACTTTGCATCCTCAGGAAGTTACAGAGAGCAGCGAGGTTGCCCCTCGGTCTCCTCTTCTCTGAGCTTGACAAACACAAGCGTCCTCAGCTGCTCCTGGTAGGATGTGCCTTACAGCCCTTCTGTCAGCTTTGTTGCCCTCCTCTGGACGATTTCGAGAACTTGAACATTCTTTTTCTATTGTGGAGCGCAGAGCTGTGCACAATATTCAAGGTGAGGCTGCACCAATGCTACATACAGAGGGAGAATCACCTTTCTTGACCATCTGGCTATGCTGTGCTTAATGCACCCTAAAACACAGTTTGCCCTCGTGGCTGCCAGGGCACACTGCTGGCTCACGTTGCCCTGCTCAGAAGGCAGTGCTGGTGAATACAAGGGCTTATACTTCCTTTCTGTCTTGGCAAGGAGAACACAGTTGACACACTGTGGGTGGTTATTTTTCCTCTTCTACGTTTGTGTTTTTTTTTTTTTNTTTTTTTTTTTTTTTTTTTTTTTTTCATAAAGGAGTAGCCAGCTTGCCAAAATGTCGTTACTGTGTCTTACTGAATGGGTGTGAGGGTGATGCCTTTCTGCAGAGGGTGTAGCACCTCATTCACTTGGTTTTAATCTTTGAATGGAGACCAGACAACTTCCTCTCCCTCTCTTTGCATGTTTGGAAAGCAGTCCAATGACCGTTTTATCCAGTCAAACTTCTGATAACAGGAGTTATGTTTTGAGAGCATGGTGCTGCAGGTGAGACCAAACCCCTGCTGCTGTTAGCAGTAGTATATAGTCAGTCCTGATCTATGCGCTTGGCTCTCACTGGCAAATGTTTGAGACTGGCTCTGTGCTGTTAAATAAGAAATGAGTGTCAGTGTGTGTACTTGCATATGGTATATAATGTACAGTAGGATCTCCTTAGACTGGTCTTCCTGAAGCCATGTTACAACGCACATTCTGTGAGTTGTGATCTCTGCCTGTGGGCTAGGCCAGTTAGATGACAGTCCTGGCAAGGAGAGAGTAAGGACTTGAAGACTAGACATAGATCCTGTTTCTGACGTTGCAACAAATGCTGTTACCTGATCCAAGGCAGGTCACTTGCTCTGTCTTAATTTTCACGGGTGTGATGGAACCGAAAGAACGTTTACGTGACTTGTGGGAGGGGTGAGAAGACTCGTTCACTAATTTTGAACTCTCTTCAAAACAAAATATTCTAGTAATGACCTTGTACCGTAGAGAACAGTTAAAAGAAATAACACTCCTTAGAAATGTTTTTAAATCTACCTTTGACTAAAAACATTCAATATCAGTTAGGAAACTCTTTGACATATAACAACGTAATGGATTCAAAAATGAAATAGAATTTCAAGTAATCTGCCTAAATTTTATTATTTGGGCCATATTTTAATGGCAGGTAGTGAATAGACCTGTTTCTTGACAGATTTATTGTAATATGGCAAATTAGTTTGTGATTATCAACAGGATGAGTAGTGAGAGCAGATGTGGGGCACTCCAGAAAATAACCTCTGCTGTGGTCTGTGGGTGGCTTGGGATTTGTTAGGTTTTGTATTTATGGAACTGGTTGAGAGCCGGGCATGCTGAAGCTAAACTGAGCCTTTCCCATCTGTAAAGGGGATTTTGTGAACAGATGCAACTATCAGTCCAAGCTTTTTATCCTCGCTGTCCTCTTTCCTTGACCCCTCTTGTCGGGAAAGGGCTCTTAAAACATCTTCAAGTGGGGGAAATTAGTCTGTTTGTTTTCACATGGTTGTTGCTGTCACTCTCGTTCGCGGGTTGGATCTTTGTAGTGGTGAGTCCGGGTTGCTGATAGTTAATCCCAACTGCGTTCATTGGCAGGTGGTCCATCACTGGATGACTACTTTAAAGGATCAAGTAGAGCAAGGCTGCTGAGGACTAGCGTCTGAAAGATCACACATTATATTTTGGTTATAGTTTCTTTTTAGATATTGCCTTAATTTCCCATTTTCTTGTGCATAAGGTTTGTACATATTCAAGTAATGTGACTTTGTAAGTTGAAGCACATTTCCTTTTGGCAGCTCACGCTGCTTTTGGTAGACTTTCTTCATAAGGAACAGGTGCTTAATGGTTTTACCACCCAGCAAAACACCCTAATTCAGGTCTGTCAAAAATGCTGGGATGAGAGCTTCCTCAGCAATATGACGTGCTTGGTGCATTTCTGAGGAACTTCTATCTAAAGGCTTGTGAGAAAATTTCCTTGTGTGGAGAAGGAGTTAACGGTGGTTAGAAAAAGATGAAGATGATAACCTGTCTACTAAATCCATTTGTTTAAAACTAAGGCTCTTAAAGTGAGATTCTTGGCATGCCACGCTTAGAATTTTTTTTTTTCTGATTGATTGATGATGTTTGACCAGGACGCTTGTTCACATTGAAAGTCTATAGGTGGAATCTAGCACATCCCAGCGCTTGATGCAGGAAGACAAGAAGTGGTAAGTAACCAGCAAGTGGCTAACCTGTGGAGGACCTGGTGCTGCTGAAAGGCGCAGTTGCTCTGCGTGTAATTTGAAGAAAGGGATCGTGTCCCGGGTGCCTCGGCTTTGACTGAAAGATGCAGCTCTGTGCTGTCCCTGCGTGCTGAAGACGGGCTCGCAGATAAATAGGTCACTGTCTGCAGAACTATTTTGCACTTAATCGATTAGGAGCAACATGACCTTAAGTCTGATCTCCTTGCTCTACAAAGATATTGCTGAATTGTGGCTGTTTCTGAAGAAATGCACAGGTGTGTCAAGTTTTTTCCATTTTTTTTAGTTGCTAGATTGCAGGTCAGGCAGGATTTCAGACAGATAACATCCTACTGAGGAAAATGTGACATGTGTTAGTACGAAGGCAGAAGTTGTACTCCTTTGTTCTGTGTTTATATTTAAGTACATTTTATTGTTATGGCTTATGTGTGCTCTGTGCTTGTGTAAATTTGCCGTGTGTCCTTGTATTTGCGGACCTGTTTCTCGGTGCATCAGATGGATCCACCAAATGCGTTCCTGCATTTCACACGGAAAGTACTCCGTTCAGGATTCAGTCACGCAGCGATTATGGTGATCAGAAGCACTGCTAGGGCTTATGAGGAGAATTTGCTGTTGCAGCCATCCTGCTGTTCCTGCATGTGGGGTTTAATTTTCAGCTGGTTGCGTGTCGTGTAAATACCAAATATGCAATTTGTCGTGCTCTCTGTTTGAAGTGGGGGGGAGAAGCACAGCTTCTTTCACAGGATGTCGTTTGTCATCCCCTTGTTGTTACTAGAGGAGGGTTAATCTCAAATACATTATTTCTTAAATTCCTCCAGTCAAAGCTTTCTATAGGAATCTTGTTTCTGTTAAGATATAAATGAAACAGTGGAGATATTATTTGCTGTTAATAGTGCAGCTACAGTCCATCACAAAACTGAAAGCCTGTTTTGTGAAATGGGGACAAGCAAAAATTGCTTCCTTATTCTGGTGCTTGAATTCACATTTCCAGTTCTGTTTTCTGGTTTTGGTCTGCATGACTGCTGCAGAGGAATAGCAGAGGGAGAGCTCGGGATTGATGGACTGGTGTCTAACCTTCAGTTGCTGCTTTTGAAATGTCAAATTTAAATGAAACAGGTATGTAAAGGGTGGATCTTCTGCTTAATATTGCTAACTAAATTATCAGCAAGTGCATCTCTGAGCACTCAGCTTCTCAATAGCACTTCATGTTATTCCGAGTAACACCAGAAGGCACAGTGGTATTACGGGAAGGGAATGAAGGATTTAAGGAAGATGAAGCTAGCTGGATTGAAAGTGTGGAGTAATTAATCATTCTGAGTGAATATTGGGCATTGTGTACATTCCTGTGTGTGCTGAGAGGGATGGAGTAGCTTTAGGAAAATGCTGATTATTGTATGAAAGAGGGGGTTTCTGTTTTATACTGCAGCACCAGGGAATGTTTTGTGTCAAATCATGGTGGTACATATGTTGCTGAGCTAGGAAAATTATATAAATTTCCAGGTTAAAAAATAGGGAGCTTTAACCTGTATGTGATTATTGAGAAATAAATGGGCAGGGCTGGTTTTGTTAGCAAGTGCCAAGGCTCACTGTTCAACTTTCATCTCATCTGCCACCGCTTCTTGAGAAAGTTTGTGGTGACCCTGCTAAAAGATTTTGTGCTCAGAGCTTCCGAAGAGGCAGAGGTGGTGTTCCTTTCTGTGGCTTTCTTCTCCCTTTCTGAGCGCTACGTGGGTATTTTGTGTCTCCAATCAGCAAAAGAAGAGAACAAAAACAGAGGAGAGATCTTGTATCTTTCTGTTCTCAACCTTTGGAAATTTTCATAATTTCCCAGGGGGAAAAAAAGTGTCTTCTTGGGGAATTCCTTTGTCAATCCATCTCAGTGAGAACGGGTAGGAAAAAGAATGGACAAAGTGAAAACAGGGAGGATGTGAGATATGGCTGTAGGACTCAATTCTCTATTCTACTTAAAGACTTTGCAGATAGTGAATGGGGATGAAAACACTTCCTGACTTGTAGGCACATTGCAAGAGTAAGGAATATTGCTTTCCCTGAGGGACTGCATCCCATAGAGAATCCCACTGGGAACTTCTGTTTCACTTTTAGGTAGGGGAAATGTGGGAAGAAGACTGCAGTTTCAGCACAGGTCTTATGTGTGCCTGTAATTGAGGGGAGAGTCCTTAAAACCTGACTCTTTCACTCATTTTTGCTGTGGAATTGGGCTCCCTTCTGCCTCTGGAGTCGGACATAGCACGCGGGAGAGTCGCACTTTGGGGAAGAAATGGCACAGAAGGTGAATCACCAGCGTTACCTGCAGCTCAATATTAAGAATACGGTCACAGAATGGCCTGGGTTAAGAGGGGCCTTTGAAGACCATCTGCTCCAACCCACCCACCATGAGTGGTGAGTGATGTCTGTTGCTAGATCATATTCTAGATAACATAATAAAAAGCCATCATACACTGGAACATATGCTAGGTGATGTAGTACAGTGGGAAGGGATTTGCTATGGAGTGGTAGCCTTGCATCTGGCAAAGCTGTTGTTGGGATGGGACCTTTGCAACCCATAGAGGACTGTGAACAGCTCTGAGGAAACAAATTGTTGGCTATGTCTTGTCAGAAAGCAGTGCTACTTCATTATGACTCTGGGATATTTCCTCTATTCTTATTAGTTAGAAATGCTGTTCCTTTTATTTTGATTTTATCTTGTTTTCCAGAAAATTGATATACTGTGTATTATATGACAGTAGACAGGCTTTATTAGTCAGGGATGCAAGAGGTGTGTCAACATAACTATGTCCTAACTTCAGCGTATTGACTTTAAAAATGGAATAGGGTGAAATTTAGTTAAGTTTGCGTGAGTTCACTTGTAAGGCCGTGATATCCCTTCTGGAAGTTCTTTTCTGCTTTCTGGTGTCATGAGGTAGGCTTGAAGACTTCAGGCCAGGGAGTTCTGTCAGAATTACAAAAAATTTGAGGTTGAATGGGACCTCACCCAACCTCCTGATCAAAGCAAGATTAAAGTCGAAGCAGGTTTTATTGTAAACTTGTCCATCTGAGTTTTGCACATCTCCAAGGGTGGAGATTGCCCGGTCTCGCTGGGCAGCCTGCTCCAGTGCTTGAATACTCTCGTGAGTTTTTTCCCTTGTATTAAGTTGAAATTTTGCTTGTTGCAGCTTGTGACTGTTCCCTCCCTTTGCTGTGCAAAGCTTCAATAAAGACATTCTTTCCTTTCTAATAAGCACAAGTGGCCTTCAAAAAAAATCAAGTAAATGCTCCGAACTTCTCTAGAGGACTTTGGCACTGTCATTGAAAATATTGAACTGGAATTTACTAGGACCTATGGCCAGGTTTTTAGAAGTAAACATTTGTTTTGACACTGCTGATATGACTATTTTTGTTATTCTTTGGGCTTTTTGTTTGTTTGTTTTAACTTGCATTCAGTCTCAAAGGGGCAGCCAGCTCGGTCAAATGATTGCTCGGAGGAGAATGCCCACCAGCAGGGAAGTTCAAGCTCTATTTGCTCTTTTGCTGCACGTGATGAATGGGAGATTCTGCTTCTCATCATTACCATGTTATCTTGGAATGAAGGGAGCCTTGCATGGTGGTGGTGGTTGTTGTTTTTGTTTTTACCTCAAATGTTTTTATAGCTGCTGTTTCTCAAGTATTTGTTTAAGCATCAAATATTCAGAACTTCTTACATTTACAGGGCATTTCTTTTCCAAACACAGACCTACTGCATTTCTATTTTGTGCAGAAGACTCAAAGTCTTTGAAAATGTTTGTGCAATAGCTCACAACATTTTTTGAAGACCATGGTTTTTATAAACATCGATACCACAGAGTTTGTTGAAATGTAGCAACTGAAGTTCAACTCCACAATAGTGATTCTTGCATCCTATTTTTGTGCTAGAGATAAAGTATGGGGGTCATCTAATTCAGAGTAAATGGTGCCATGTTAATTGAGAAGTGAATGGATACGAGTGGCTGTTGGCTTCAAGTGCTGAGCAAGGATTTTATGTTCTGCTTGAGACAATGGACCGTGACCTCTCTTAATGAGCATGTGACAGTTTATTACTTTTTTAACATGCATCTACTTAGTACTTCGCACATAGAAGACATGGAAATTTTTTGTTCCAAGAAGCTTAAACAATTTCCCTATGTCCCTTATGAGGACAAGCTTCTGAGAGAGAGCTATCAATCTGTGGGTTTGAAATGTAGCAAAACAGCTTCTCAAAATAGAGTTAGCATCCAGTTAGGCTGTTTCATTTATGGAAACAGAATCTGATGTTTGTTTAGGGTCCTGTTTTTTTTATTGCAGATGAGAAACTGAAATAAATCCAAGAAATTATCTTCATTGATTTGTTTTGCACAGTCAGTTTCCATCCAAAATAACCCCTTGCTTACAGGGCCAGAGCTTTATTTAGCAGAACTTGATTAGTCATTATAGCAGTGTTCCAAATTCCCAGATTAGATAATGAATGGATGCTTAATTTGAGACCTAAAAGGGGTGAAAATGCATCTGTAAAGCAAAGAAGGGGAGGAAGAATGCTTCCTGCCAAGCCTTCAGCGTGCTGCCTCCAAAATGCTGGATGTGAGCAGCAGAGCTGGCTGTGCTGCAGTAAAGGATTCTTTACCTGCCTGTGAGAGATCCTGAACAATGTCTTCCCTCTGTATTGCCAGAAGCAGTCAGTGTTAGCAGTGCTTGAGAGAGGTTCAACAGCTTTCAGCATTTTAAGGGCATTATGCAGTAAGGCACAGCAGTTCTGGAGCTGTTCCATTACCAGTTCTGTGATTGCTGGGTGACATGAGACAGCCTCTTTGGTCACCAGCTGGCCAGGCACGTCTCTGTAAGACATCTGTAGTCAGAGTCCTGGGTACCAGGAAGCTTACAGACAGCTGCAGGTAAGCTCTTCTTAGCTTCTCAGCACCAAATAAGCCACTTGCTGAATACTTGGCTCTCTCCTTTGTGCTCTCTCTCATAGCCATGAAGTTCTCTACATCCCCTTTCAAAGTTTATAACAGTACAGCTCCATGGAGCAACGTGCTTGTGTCCAAGTACCATCAAATATGTTGTTTGTTAGAAGTGATTCAATCAGTTCTCAATTTTTTTTGAAACCTTCGTGGTTGTTATTTCAGTGTTAGGCTGAAGCACTGAACTTCAAGTCCCGTTTTCAGTATTTCAAGCAGAAACACTGTGTAGGGCTGTACTGTGGCAGTGCTGGTTGGTGATGCTTCTTGAACAGGTGAAGAATAACTTCTCTTCAGAACAGGTGTGTACAACTGGCTTCTACCACCCTGCTGTTTTATAAATGGAATTTCTGTTTCCTAATCAAGACTGAAAGCATACCTTCTTTACCATCTTATCTTGCTTCCAAAATACTCCTCAAAACTAGTGTCCTGCTAAGTAGTTTCCAGGTATTCGTGCGGCTGGTCTTATGAGTATTCACTTTTCAGCTGAAGCTTTGGGGTATGCTTTGAGGTGCATACTTCTCTACAGAAAGGGTTGAAAGTAGGGGATTTAGTGGAGAGGTGTCCTTGGTTTGGTTGCCTGAAAAGATATCTGCTTTAGGGTACGTGCTTAAGCTGATAGGGCTCCTAGTAATTAAGCTGCAATGAAGATGTCTTATAATTTGCATGCAGCTCTTGTATTTAGAGCTGGCCTTTCTTGTTTCCATATTGGTAAGACCGTTTTTCTCCCTCTTTGCAAGGCTTTAGTACTTAGAAAGCAAAATTCCCATAATAATTTTCTCAGAGCATTAAATCTTATTACATGCCGTTGGCTAAGTCTAACACTTTTTTTTTTTTTTATTATTATTATTCCGTGGAGGCTTGATGATAAAGTACTGAGCGAGACACATCTGGGTCAATCACCTTCTTAGCGCTTGAGTATTTGCTACGGGAGTGTTCTCTGATGCTCTGTCTGTATCTAATATTTCCCTGCTTAAAATATCCTTTGCTTTTTGCAAAATCCGGTCCTTGGAGATGGCTTTAAGCACCTCTAATACTTCTGAGCACATAGCATAAAAATATTTCTGAACAATCTGCGATATGAAGGACTTCCAGTGCTGCGGTTCTGGCAATATCTGTTAACTGTATTTTTGGGGGCATGGTTCCTAGCCGTCTGGAACTGTTCTGCAAGAACAGAGAAGTGCTTACTAGCAGGCAGAAGATAAGTCCTTTGGCTTTTTTCAGGGCATCCTGAAAAGGAGTTGAAATACTATTACATTACCATGTCATGCACATCACGTGAATTTTTGCTTCTAGGTCGTGGGTCCATGTGACAGTCTTGCTGTCCTTTCTCTCTGCAATTCTTCCTTGCTGCTGGTAAAAAGTTATGATACAAGGCGGCTGTGTGACATGAGTCAAAGTTCCTCATCTCAGTTTAGGAAGGGAATAATTATCATGACTTGAAATAGCACAAAGAACATCTCTTTTTTCACCAGAACAAGCTAGATGTGCTTGAGTACGGTGTCAAAACAAATCGGTCGCTGTAATGTAATTCTTGCAGATTTCTTGTAGCAATTGCAACTTTTTCCTCCCCCAGCTCCTTATATGATTTGTCTTTGATTTAGATTTTCCTCAAGTATAGAGAAACATTAGATCCTGCTGATCCCAGTGTTGACTTCCTAATTATTCCCTAGCTTCCTTCTAATTACAGATTAGCTAGCGTTTGATCCCTCTTGTAAGCTGACCTGAAAGCTGATTTCCTGAGAAGCTCTGAGATTACAGAGTACGTGCGTCAAGTAGATGTGACTGATGAAGCAGAGGAGGAGATGTAGTTTTTAGCACTCCCCATATCTTGTGAGTACTTCTCTTATACAAGAAAGAGAGAAGGTATTTCCTCTGAAGTTTGTGCTTTGAGGTGATATTACTTAGGCAAACTAGGGCTACGAATTCTGTTGCCTTCTGCAAAAAGGCAAAAAGGTGGAACTTGCATGAGGTTTGATTCAATGAAGTGTCTCAACTTGAAGATTGGTTTTGCGCATCCGGATTCTTGGAAGGAAATCGTCCTTTCTGATTGGGAAAGAAAATATAGCTTGTAGGCTCTTAGCTTTTATAGTAAAAATCTTACGTACCTGTATCATCTGAAACATTTATTGAACACTAATGCCATGTGAAGCTATTTGGAGCATTAGGCTGCTTTATTTCTATTTATACGAGCAGTTGGGATGCTGGTGCATGTAAGGAACTAGTGTTTCCTGCTTGATAGGTCTCCAGAAACTTAAAAAGTTGAGAGAGCATGTTAACTTCCTTCATAACTATGCTTCAGAAGAGAGAGTTGTGATTTGCATGAAAACTCCTGGAGATTAATCACTCACTTTTTCTGGCCCCTAAGTTTGATGGCAGACTAGTCAAATAAAATAGAGCTCTTCCACAGGATATCTTGGACTGGTGAGATGTTGACACTTTGCTATGGACGTTTGCATGAGCTACCTGTGATCAGTCCAACCTTTCCACAAATAGTGCAAGGTCAGAGCAACTTGGTCAGCAGCTGTTAGAGTTTACCATACCTAACCATAGAGCTTGCAGGCATCGTGACTATTCAGGAGCATCTTGAGAACTCCATTTTAGAGAGCTTTCCTTGCACTTTGATGATTCTCTTAGATTCACATGTTGGCATGTGGGAGAGGGCGATCTTCCCCAGCTCTGCTGCTTCTCTGGCCCTTCCTGCTCTGGGGGCCACACAAAGGAGATGACTGTGGGTGCTGATGGTTGGAGGGGGAGGAGATGAAGAGATGATAATGAGAAAATGAAGGGTTTGCCTTGGGGCTGAGAGAGATGAAGGGACTGTTCTGAAAGTCATTATCTTGCATTTATAATTACCAGATGGGAGGATGCTTTAACAAAGGGATTTGTCAAATGAAGACCCCTGTCATAAAAGGCATTCAACTCTTTGGGTGGGTAGGCTGTTCCAGAAGACAGGCAGAACAAAACTGATTGAGAACAAGACATGCTTCTTTAATTTAAGGCATTCATTTAGCAGAGAACCCATTGTCAAATTTTCAGGAGAATCTTGCTGATTCAGCAGGAGAAGGCTGAAAAATGATCTGTAGATTGCTTTATGGTGTACTACTGGGGACTGTGCTGAAAGGCATAATTGCATCCACATGTGTACAAAAGTACAAACAGGTTGACTTTCAAGCTGGTGTAAAGTAGTAGCTATAGGATTTTGTACAGAGCTGCTCTTAAGGGTGGTGTAATTCCCACTGGTTTGGTGGGAATCAAATTAAACCCATTACAAGTCCTGTTAGGAGATCTTGTTCGACATAATGTCGATATAGATTGCTCAAACTGACCTCCTCCAATGTTATGTTGTATGAAAATGGTTTTGCTTCATGTCAGACCAAGTCTGAATGAGATAAGCTTTGGTTGGATTGGAGAACAAAGAGGGAAGGGCCTTTTCAGCAGTAAGAGAAAACCTTGACTTGAGTGACATGTATCATTTTCTCAGACCCATGTTTCTTCAGGGCTTCCTGGCACCAGGCAACTCAAGTATGAGTTATCTTTGTGCCCTCCTGCTCAAACTGTTAAGCTATAAACCTGCTTCACTTGGGATGTAGGCTGTTGCTGCTGATCTGGGGCCAGGCCTCTCTAAGCCATCTTCCTCCCTTATGGATAGAGACGGGACTATCATAGCAAGACTTCAAATTGAGTTAGAAGCCAATTTTTAAACACATTTATTAAGAGAAACACTCTTTCATAAGAGCACGTATTTAACCCATCCCTCTATGTTAGCGAGATGACGCTTTTATCTTTTCAAGATAAACTAATAAAATAATAGTAATAACTTTACAGAACATTATTTTACTGTTCATTAGCAGCTACAATAGCAGATGTGTTATAAATCGAGGGCTTTATTTTAAGCAGACTACTAAGGAAATCTCTTTAAATGAGCTCTTCGAGAAAGACTTGGATATTCTAGCATGTTTTATTCTGAGTATCTCTTTTTGCCTATGAATTTGGCATGCAGTAAACCAGACAAACTCTTGGATCTGTTTCGAAAATTATATGTAAGATATTCAAGGTAAAACCATAAAAAAAGGGGAGGAGGCCTGTGTGAATATTGCTCCATGTAAGGCTGAGTCTGAGCCCATAAACATTGCAGAAGTTTCGGTTTGAGTTGTTACTACCAGCAAGAATGACAAGCACAAATAAATGCAACTTTTCACTCGTCACCGTAACTTCAAGGCCATGTCTTTTAATTCTGCTGTAATTAGTGCTATCTGTCGGACTGTGTAACTTTTTGGATTAGGAAGATTAGATGTGGATTAGTTTCTATCCATGCAATGGCATATGGGGAAAAAAGGATACTGTAATGTTGTAGATAAAATTCACAGCAAACATGGCAGAGAAGCAAGAACAAATTCCCAGACTCATGACTTTATAAAAGCCCATTTGCCCTTAGTCTCGTGGATATTCTCAGTTTCGAACTGTTTCATTTTTAGTGATTACTGTTCATCTGAGTACTTAAACTTGCTCTCTGTCCTTTGCCACATGCTTTTGTGGTTTTCTTCCTCAGCCCATCACTGCTCCAGGACTCAAGTGCATCCTGTCAAGCTGCTGAACACAAGCAGCTTGGGAGTTCCCCAAGTTTTTTCTCACTTTGTTTTGCACTGCTATTGGTTATCTTAGTTTTTTTCAAATTATTGCCAATCAGTCCTGACTGTAGCACACAGTCCACCTCCTGAAGCCTGCTGTGAAACCAGACAAGCAAGAGCAAGGTGAGGGGCTGTGCTGTGGCAGAGCAGGACAGGCTCCCAGACGCTCAGTCTGCATGCAGGCCCGCTGCTCTGCTCCTGCAGCTGCGAGCATGCTGGCTCTTAAGTGTGACTTTATACTGAGATTTAAACCAAGGGAAGGAAAGTACTGTGTTTACAGTGAAAGTGTTTCATCTCAGGGCTGTGTTAGCTGCTTTTGTCAGAGAGAGCAGGGAGCAACCAAACCAGTGCTCGTGTCTTTGTGTGGCACAAGTCAGGACAGCAATGTGACGGATCACGTGGGCACGTAAGGAAGTGGTGATTTGTGTGTGTCTGGTAAACATAATGCTGAGTTTCCCTGCCTTACAATCATCTGGCCTGCTTGAATGTTGTGTCAGATACTCAGCTACATATGGAGTACAATCCTGTTTTATAACATGCTTATGTGGTAGTACCAAAAATTATTTCTGCCTGTGACTAGAGGCATGTTACAGAGTGCTTACATTTTAGTCCTTTTTCCTATCACCCACTGAAGAAGCTGGCATTTGTACCACAGGTTAGGTTCAGATAAATGAGTCCACCTGCAGACGTTGGTTTGCAGAATCAGGGGTTGGGTTTAGTTTCTTAAATACTGCAGTGAGTAGGCTCTTCATACTAAAAAGCACTTACAGTAAAAACAAAATCTGTTTTCCCCTGGGGAGGGGAACATAGAAGTGAGCTGACCGTCTGAGAATGAACTTGTGAAAGAGCTGTTTCTAGTTTTCCCTTTAAGACATTGAGATGATGACATAACTGAAGGTCTTGAAGAAATACAACTTGACAGCGAAGCCTATCCACTTGGGATCTGACAGTGTGGTATGCAGAGGTCTTCTGGATCAAGCAGCAGTTTACCGGATGCAGAAAAATAGCTCTGATCAGTGTGACCTTGACAGCGATCACGGCTGCTCCGCTGTTGGGCAGGCGGAAAGGGAACAGAGAAGTTCTGTTTCCCAGTATAAGCTCTTGCTTATCTGGAAGAAATAACTGCACATTTTTGGGGGCTGTTCTCAAATATTTGCAGTTCTTAGAGTTTTGTGCATGTGAGAATCACCCATAAAAGCGCAGAGCTTTCCCCGCTATTTCTGACATCTGAAAGGTCTCTGTAAGAACAAATACTGTCCTTGAGGGCCAGAGCTGTACTTCTGCTTGATCAGCTTGTACTTTAGGGCAGATAACATTTGTCCATACACCATTGATATATTTTTTTACTTAGTTTTCTGTGCATACTCGTAGTTGAGTATCAGAATTGGATGCATCTTAATGGCATTTAATGTATGTTAAAATAGAAACTTTTTTATGTGGCAGTAGATTAAAAGAGAGGTTCAAAACCAAGCAGTGAAAATGCTAGGTTATTCTTAGGTTATTCTTTCACTGCTTTTCAAAAAAAAAAAAAAAAGAAGAAGAAGAAGAATTAGGGTTTAGGAACTACAAGAGTAAATCTTTGTTTCCTTACAAGAACAAGGTCTTAGTTCAGTGAAGTGAACTAAGTTCACTTAGTTTAGTGAATGGGGCAACTCTGTCATGCCTTGGAAATGGAGATCAGCATATTCAAGCAGTCAGCAAGGCTTAGGTTTCTGCATGACCTTCTCCTTCTGGGGGAAGTGTCTCGGTGCTGTGGCAGAAAACTAAGATTCAGGAAAGCTTTATGCTTGCCATTAAGCTGAGATAGAAGGGTCTCGTAAAAGATGAGGCAAAACATTTCCATGGTTGAAGTACGCATGCGTGTGCCACGTGGGGCTGTATGCCCAGGCCCGTTGGACCTGCAATGCAGAACATTGAACAGAATAACAAAGGCTGTTCATCAATAAAATTTCTCTTTGAATGAAAAAGCAGTGGTGTTTTCCATAGCTGCATGCTATGCCTTCCATAAAATCCACTGAGTAGTTCATAGGGGCTGGAACAATTTGAAGAGTCTGGGAGGGTCCACAGTGTGGGATGGTTTCAGTGAGGCCTGGCAAGTTGGATGTTAACATAGAATCATAGAATGGTTCAGGTTGGAAGGGACCTTAGAGATCATCTTGTTCCAACCCCCCTGCCATGGGCAAGGACACCTCCCACTAGACCAGGTTGCCCAAAGCCCCATCCAGCCTGGCTTTGAATACTTCCAGGGAGGGAGCATCAACGACTTCCCTGGGCAACCTGTTCCAGTGTCTCACCACCCTCACAGTGAAGAATTTCTTCCTTATATCGTCTAAATCTACCCTCTTCCAGTTTATAACCATTACCCCTTGTCCTGTCATTATCTATCCTTGTAAAAAGCCCCTCCCCAGCTTTCCTGTAGGCTAACATGTACCTGTTTCTTTTTCATATGAGTTGAGAAGTTTTAATAAAAACTGTATTTGATATGTAAAACCTCACTATTTAAGATCATTCCCGAGGAATATTAACTTTACAATGTTTGGTTCAGTGACTTGCAGTACACCTTTTGAGTGTCAGCAAATCCACATCACCTTTAATTTTTTTAATCAATATGTTATTCAGTGAAAAGTTTGCCCCTGGCAAAGATTTGAAAGACTCCGAGTATTTTCACATAATTTCTCAAAATTAGGCTATTTTCTTGGGTGCTTGTGCTCTGGTGCTGATTTTATTTTACTTCTTGTCTGCTGCGAAATTTTGTGTAAAATGACTTGGCAATGCGTTTATTTTGGTATATTTTTCTTCCACAGATGAAATCATGCATCAGGACATCATTCCGCTCTATGCTGCAGATATTCAGGACCAGTTAAAGAAGCAGTTTGCTTATCTGTCAGGTAAGACTGCAGTGTTCCATTGTACAGACACCACTCAGGTGTGTGGCTGGGCCTGCTGGGCTTTCACAATTCTAAACTTCTCATATAGGAGAAATCAGTTCTTTATGAACAACTCAAAACATAGTACCAAGACTTGTTATTTAAGAAATTACAAAAATATGCATTTTTTCTTGTTTTCATTTCTTTCTTTGTTTTTCTTAATAGAAGTCTTAAATTATCCTGGCTCCTGGAAAATAAACTATAATAGGATGGAATTGAGGGTAGGAGAAGTGACTAAATGAGGGAAAATCACAGAATCATAGAATGGCTTGGGTTGGAAGGGACCTCAAAGCCCACCCAGTCCCACCCGCTGCCGTGGGCAGGGCTGCCACCCACTGGATCAGGCTGCCCAGGGCCCATCCAACCTGGCCTTGAGCACCTCCAGGGATGGGGCACCCACAGCTCTCTGGGCAGCTGTGCCAGGGCCTCACTGCCCTCTGAGTACAGAATTTTCACCTAACATCTAACCTATATCTCCCTTCTTTCAGTCCAAAGCCATTCTCCCTTGTCCTATTACTATCAGGCAGTGTAAAAAGTTGGTCCCTCTCCTGTTTGTGAGCTCCTTTCAAGTACTGCATGGCATTCCTTCTCTCTGTTGTATCATCTGCACCACTCAGCTTGGTGTCATCAGCAATCTTGCTGAGGGTGCGCTCTATCCCACTGTCTAGGTTGTTGAAGTGCACAATAAATAATTAAGGAAGTACTGAGGAGCCTGGTACACCCTGATCAAGAGCTCCCTGAGCTAACCAAGCCCTTGCTGGGAATGGGAGAGAGCAGTGTGGATGTGCTGATGTTGCCATGGTCTTGCAGGCCTCATCCTGCAGGCTGAACTACTGCTGGCTTTGCTGTCAGGTTTGATACCGTAGCCCAAACTGACACCTTGGGCTTGACCAAAGCAATGTTTGAGCAAGCACAACTGCAGCACATTCCCCAGCAGTCTCAGTGCTGAGCTCAGACACGTGTAGCTCTGGAAGTTGTTTTCATCTTTGTATTCTTGCCTTTATTCTGCAAAGGAACCTGCTTGTAGACTTAAAACTATCTGTAACAGCAGCACGGTAGTGTTTACTCATCAGAGTGTCCTCAGTGTCCTTGGACTACCTGTGTTTATGTGCTTGCAGGCATCAGTTGCTGAGCTTGGTGAGTTCTAATGCTGGGACCATAACTAACTGTTAATGGGTAGAGGGAGACGATGCTCACTGATCAGGCTGACAGGAGTCTGAGCTTCTTGCTGTTTTTTGTCGTTGTTTTTGTTGTTGTTTCTCCCTTGCCTTCCTGTCTGTAAAGCTCTTGCAAGTGTGCAGCAGTACTGGAGTTATTGCCGTGCCCCCCCTCCAATACATGGAGAGAGCATCAGTGGCTTTGCAGAGCTGCTTTGCCTCCTTCAGTATAAAGCAGGCCAACTTCTCTAAGCTGAAGTTGGTCTGTGACTGTTCTTTTCCTCTGAATTTCTTCCTGCATCAGATCAAAAGACACCCAGGAATGAAACAATGTACAGCTTTGTTTGTCAAATGCTCTTAAAATCTGATTGTACTCACAGCTGATCATTAATCATAACTTTCCACACAAGCTAGACTAAGTGTGGGTCTGCGGTCATGATTGTTTTCTTTATGGGGGGTGATGGTAGCACATGGAAATATGATTTTGTTTATGAAGTTGGGTGTTCATGCTCCACTTGAGATGATGGTGTGTAAGCTATAGTTCTTTTTCTGGCCATTTATTTTTTTTGACTTTCCAAGCT
The DNA here is from genome assembly GCA_013396635.1 of Penelope pileata. Taxonomy (NCBI): domain Eukaryota; kingdom Metazoa; phylum Chordata; class Aves; order Galliformes; family Cracidae; genus Penelope; species Penelope pileata. The sequence continues at coordinate 355,295 of WBMW01003969.1, forward strand.
CTTCCTTCCTAACTGGAGGCAAAACAAGTAGCTTGTACTATATAGTGTTATGCAAGAACCAGCCTATCTAGACAACTACACATAGGAATTTACATTTTGTCCCTCAGAAGTAAGTGGAAAACTCGTGACTTCAGTTGATGAATAAAATCTCACAGAGTCCAATGGGAAATTCTTCACCCCCTAACATTCTTGAGTTCGCACAGCCACGAGCATCGTCAGCACTCATTAAATCTGCTGTGCAGTGGAGCTTAGTGAGAGCAATCGTTTGTCATTCTATTTTTTTTTTTTTTTGGTTTATATTTAGGACTCATATCTATTTTAACTCTTTTGTTTGCCTGAAATAGTAGGACAGCTCCTTTATTGAAAACTATAGCTATATTCTACTTTATTATTATTGGGCAATTAGGCATTCTCACTTCACTTTGAAATTCAATTATTTTATCCCAGTATTCTACAGACCACTGAAGGTTTAGTTTCTGTGTTGTGCCAAGTAGTGTTGTTACGTATTTCGTGAACAAAGGAATGGGGTTAACATTTTGACATTCAGTTTAAGTACAATTTATTTGTTTTAGCAGTTGCACTTACAAGTGGCTTTGCTGGGATACTGCTTAAGATGTTCACTGCATGTGAAAGGGACGTTTTGTTTATTAATGCAAGTAAGTTGCCTTGCAGATAGAATCTTAGGACATGACATAAAACACATTAAAATTAAGGTCTCTAGATTATCGGTGCTTCTCACAGGTTGCTTCTTTGCAGGTATGGTGATTCACCAAATGTCTTAGATGTGATCCATTTTTTTAGGTTTTTTTCAACAGCAGTGCAGCGTATACTTGAGAATCGCACCAATTTATCTAATAGCATATATCTAAATCCTGTGGGACACTCACTTGGGTAGCGAATGAAACCTGGTCTGCTTCTACGGCTGAAGACTAGCCCTTCCTGAGATACTTCTTTTTTTTTTTTTT
>WBMW01003969.1:356291-379100 GCA_013396635.1 Penelope pileata
TTGGCCTATATCAGGATCACTTGTTTCTCTTAGTGCAGGTACAAAGTAACCCATGTCTCTTGTTCATGTTAGATTATAATGGGGATGCTACAGTGACATCAAAGTTAGGCTTGAAACAAAACATCAAACAAAACTTTAATTCTTCAGTTTTTCAGCAAGGACAGCCAAGTGTAATTGCATCAAGTGCTAGCTGCTCCTGTAGGTGCTGAAGGCTCTGGCTGTTGCTCAGCAGTGTGTCTGTAGTTGTGTGTTCAGCTTACAATTAGTAGGGGCAAGCTCTGGTTATAAATCAGTCATTCACAAAGCAAGTTTATAAACCCAATGTTAATATTTTCCCTCAGGCCAAGCTGCTTACTTTTTTCTTTTTTCTTTCTTTAGAACAAAGTCCTGATTTCCAAGAGTTGTCATTATTCTTTTTGTTGTTGCTAGGCTGTATGAGGTGTCCCCTTCCACATACCCAAACAGACAGCCCTCTTCTGTGCGGTTCTGGTTCATTGCTTCACCTCTCTCGCTTTTTCTTCCTTTAGTTAGTATTTGTGCAACCACTTTGCTTCTCCATTGCAAAGAATTTTCTGCCTCTTTTTTTTATTTTTTCATTTTCATAAATCCTCTCAAGGGTCATTGGAATGTCCATTCAAAAGTCTCTGGAAAGTGCATACCTTCCTTACGGTCTCTCATTCACATGTTGTATTTTTTTTTTTTTTTTTCACAAGTAATTTCTTTTCTCTTTCCTGGCTTGGAAAGTTGCTCCATTACTTTCATACCCAACTTCACAACTATCTGCAGTTGCTGCATGCAGATGTGTTAAAATAAATGTAGATGAACACAACCATACAGACAGGTGTGTGTATCTGTATGTGCATCTTAAATCATACAAGTTATGTAATGTGCAAATGACACTTTTGGCCACCACAAGTACTGAACCAACTATTTCAGCTTATTTTCCTTTGAATGCCTCTTCATGCGTTGCACAACTTCAAACAAAGTTATTTACATCAAAGGAAACATACATGAGTTGCTATTTACAGTTCTTCAAGCAACTTGCAATTTTGCATCTTTATTAATAGTTGTTTTTCCTGTAGTTGAAGAAGTTATCATTAGAACCAGCTTTCAAAATGCTTAGTATCTTTGGCCCTTTAAGTTATCCTTGCAGATGACATGCTTCTCCTTCATCTCTGTGGCTTTACTTCAATGGCAATGCCCTTGCTCTTTTCTGCAGAAAGGGCCTGGAAATATTTCCCTGGTTAACCTGTTCCATTTGATGTATCCACGAGTGTTAAGTCTAAAACTGTGCTTGAGAACTTCTAAGTGGGTTCTGCATCATGTACATTGCAGCATTTATTTTTAGATTTCAACATGATTTTTGTCACCCATATAACACATTTAGTCTATGTGTTGTGTATTGACAGTGGAAGAGGCAGAAATATAGCAGTTTATCTCACTCCAGTGTAGACTTAACTGTGGTTTTATGCTCAGAACATTAAATGCTCTGCCTGTGGAGATTTTAAAAAAAAAAAAAAAAAACCTGAGTTCTAACCCAGTATACTGATCAGCCTGGCCAAAATGCAGCTTATGAAACTGTAAAAGTAAACCTTGTCTTGTTTAAAGGAAAGAATATTTTTAATAAGTATTTCTTGCTGCTTTTGTTTTCTTTGCAAAGGATATGCAATGAAGCTTTTACCCACTTCTTCACTGAAGTCTACTCTAATTTGCAGAGTATCTGAAATGAAAATATATTATGTGCGTAGAAAGGATAAATTCCTTATCAGAAACACATGAAAATGATGTCTGAACTACAATAACAGTAAAGCAAAATGTGTGTAGTAAGCCTTTCCATCATTCACACAGGTACCCAACTTTTGACATCATTGCAGGCATGACTACTTTTACACAAACTGAGTCTTTTGAACTGAAGCTGTTGATCTGAGACATTTGGCAATGATGATGCTCTTGAGTCTTGTGTGTGCATATCAATCAATATAGAGATAATCTTTCTTTTAAAGTGCATACCATTTCATTTGCATTGTGGAATCATGTTAGAGGAGCTGCATCTTTGGTCAGTCAGGATCATCTAAATTGCTTTGTTTTGGTGAGATTGGGCAGAATGCTTTTGCAAATACCTTTTCTTATGCAAACTGGAGCAGAATAACTAGGGGAGCACTGCAAAACAATCTGCTCTTGCTTCCTGGAACCCTGAGACATCTAATTTGTTGCTTCCAGATTTTGCCAGCCCATTGGGTTGTGGAGAATTTCACCTTTGTGTGCACACATGTATGTGGATTTTCGCATCTGTGTCAGTAAGTCATCATTTTTGTAACTTTCACAGTCTGTGCCACTTTAGACTTAAGAGTAGGAATTGTTCCTCATTTGAGGTGAATTTTCGATAATGTCTGTCACGTACCTCTCGATTAGAATTTGTGCTGAACTGTTAACTTTTCCTTGGCTTGACACTTCATCACCCTACCTGCTTTACAAAAAAGAACACAAAAAAAAAAAATCTGTGATAGGAAAACTTAGATGCAGCAGAATATAAGGAATAAAAGCTAAATTACCTAGGCTTAAGGTAAACCTCACAAACAAACAAACAAAAAAAAAACTAACTTCCCAAACTCCCATTTTCTCTTTATCTACTCTACCTACATTCAGTTCTGGGAGAAGGAAAGGAACTCAGATTGCATAGAGCTAATTTAGGAATAAACTGTGTAATGCTACTTTTTCAGAAGTGAAACAAGGAAAAGTGGTTCTGAAGCAGAGAGGGAAAGAAAAAAAGAATTCCTTGCTGCCTTAGGTTTATTCTGGAATAAAGGATGCTTCAAGAAGTGAGCTCATCTACTACTTTTACTAGTATGTCATACAAACGCAACTTTAGTGTAAGATTTTTACTTTGCTGTATTTTCTGTGATCTTTTCGTATCTTGCTGTGACAAACGCTCACTTGCAAGTAGCAAGTGCTTCGCTAGAGCAGCACATCTCTCACTTCTGGCAGTGTATTTCCAGTTGTAATATCACATATTTCAAGTTGCAATACAGAAAGCGACTTCTTTGGCCCATGACATTGAAGCTGAAATTATATGGAATTTATGAAGAAGAGCACTTCAGATCATCTGGCCCTAAGCTTCTTGCAGCCGTGAGACTCCCCTGGTGACGAAAAGTGCTTGAGCAGCACTGGGAGGTGTAGGTGTGCCTGAGTGTCCCATCAGCAAGATACTGGAATAACGGAGTCGGCACACAGCCGTGTATTAGCAGGCAGGATGGAGTCGTCCCCACCCATGATACCCACCAATGGGTGTGCTAGAAACTGAAAATTAATAAGTTGGGTCAAGGCAGGATGGCTCTGTGTTTGCCCTTGACAATTGGTGGTCTGGGAACTTCCCGAAAGTCATGGGCCGCGGTTCTGCTTTTAGACCATGTCCTGCAAGTGTATTGTTCTTTTTCTTTTGTTTCATACGGCCTATTTATAGGAGTTTATAGAACAAAGCAAGCAACCAGGGGGAAACTGAAAATAATGTGTAATGGTAACTAAATATAGATATTCTAGAGAGAGCAGGATACCTCGTGAGCAACAAAAACATTCATTATCATGCCTGAAAAATGCTTTCAGTAAAAATGAGAGAGGAAAATGCCTTGTTCCTTATAGCCTAGATAGAACAAAATAATAATAAAAAGCCCAATTTTGATTCTTTTTTTTTTTTTAAACTTATATAGATGTTCACAACACAAATGTAGCTAAAACTAGCTCCCTTAACTTAGTATTGCAGCAGCTGGATGTGTTGCAAAGGTTGTGTTTGCAAACTTTATGATATTTCTGTAGTGGTTGCATTTTGTTGTTGTTTAAATGAATCCAAAGTGTGTTATTTTCGGGTGTAGCTTGATTTCAAGAGCTGCATGGTGGTAGCACTGTATTGCCTGTAAGCAAGTAGATGCAAGTCAGATTCACCACAAATTAATGCAAGGATATTATTTGTGGTATTCTAATTACTTGTGGTTTGGGAGGGAAATGGTGGTTTCTTGTATCAAATAAATCTGAGCTCCAGTATTTTTTCTTTTTCTGGTCAAGTTGGATGCAAAGGCGCTTGAAGCACACAAATTTTCACAAATCACTATTATCATGATCACACAGTATTAGCAATACATTTTACAATAGATCTACACAAAATCATCAAATTTTATGGCCATAAAGTATATACTTGTTTTGCCACAATCACCTTTGGCTGTTTTTTTTCTCTTTTTGAACTGCTAAGCAAAGATAACTTTCCAGCAGCATGTCCCCACAACTCCCCCAGCTGTGATCTTCATGCAGCTGCTAGGGTTCGACAGCTCCTGCATCTAACCTGTCTCTGTGAAAACACGCTTGCTTAAGCATTAGCATTGCCTTTGCAAAAATGCAGGGTTTTATGTATATATAAATGATGTGAATGTGCATGAAGTACATTTAAAAAGCATTGCATTCGTGAATTCTACCCAGTGCTGCAAGCACCAGAAAAGATGCAGGTGAGATCTAGCTCCTCAGCAACAACACTACAGCGTAAATGCTTGGCTCTCCTTTACCTTTTGTAAGCAATCTGAGAAGTTGAACAGGAAATCTCATTTGAAACATCTCCCTCCAGCTTGTTTGGTTTGGTTTGTCACCTCTTTTAGTCTGCCCTGAAAGCAAAGTGGAGGGGAGACTTGCAGGAATGAGCTGGGAAGAAGGTTAAGTTTAGCTCAAGATGGAGGTTAGCCTGCTTAATTCTGGATTAACTTTTTTTTTTTTCCTAAATCAGGTTTTTTTTTTTTTTCTCTCTCCAAATGAGTTGTGTTTACTTGCACTTGACATTTATCAAATGAAAGATGCACTGCCATCTGGTGTCAAAACTGTGTTCACATGGAACACTTAACGTACAGGAGAAAAATGTAATGTGGTGTAACAAGTCCTTTCCTATGCAGCTTTCTAAGCTCTGAAGAAGAGACTAGGCTGTTCAGAACACACGGTGTCCACGCTGGGGAGCACTGCTTAAAAAGAACAGAAAGTACAGTAGTTTCATTAATGGGAAATTGCAGGCTAGGTGAAGGAACTTGCATGTAACCATGCTTGCTGCTTGTTTCTTTTATAGGTGGAAGAGGGGGAGATGGATGCCCTGTTATCACCTTTCCAGACTACCCAGCTTTCAGCGAGATCCCTGAGAAGGAGTTCCAGAATGTCCTGACCTACCTGACCAGCATCCCAAGGTGAGCGCCTGTCTGGGGGAAAACACTCCTATGTGATAAATGGTTTTTTTTTTTTTTNTATTTTTTTTTTTTTTTTTTTTTTTTTTTATGTTCAGTCACTTTATCATGGAGTGAAGGTCAGGCTTAGTATTTCATTAAAGAAAAAGCAAATGCAGCTGGTGGTGCAGTGTCAATAAGAGTCTTGATTAAGTGAGAACTGCCTAATGTAGTAGTTAGATGAATTGTATATAGTGCTATTTATAGTTCATCAGGGCACAAAGAAAGAAATTACTTCCTTGTAGGCATGGATATAGATTCTGTGATAGAAGTTGTCCTCTTGTTTTGTTTCTTCACATTCTGAATCTTGGAGTGCAGTGTTTAATGGAAAACACAGTTTTGGCAGAAGTTGCTAATTCCTTGATGTTACTCAAGATGTTACTCAGTGTGAGGGAAAACTCCATAACTACATATGGGGATTTGTCCTAACCATTTGTACTCTATTTTGTTATCTCAGCTGAAAGCATAGTGTCTGTAGCACTTACAAAATTTTGACTGGTGGTGCTGGTCAGGCCCAGCAATTGATCCTGATCCTCTTAGAGGGCATGGTAGTGTTGTCAATGGGCTGCTCAACAAAACTTGTGGTTTTGTTGAAAATCTGTCAGGGAATGAGCCAGTGGGGTTCGCGATCCTGATAGGGATGAGGAAGGCAAGCAGCAGAGTAGAATACAGACTGTAGACTTCAAGAGAACAGGCTTGAGCTAATTCAGGGAACTGGTAGGTGGGATTCAACGGAAGGCAATTCTGAGGAGTAAATCTGCAGAGGAAAGCTGGCAAGTTCTTAAAAAGCGCAGTGTCGTCCAAGCACAGGAATGATACGTCTTGGAAAATGACGAGACTCACTGGGAGCCTGACCTGGCTGGGTGGAGAACTTGTGACTGAGCTGCAGCACAAAGGCAGCACACAGTAGTGACAAGCTATAAAGGAGAAATACAGAAACATTGTCCAGACACGTAAGGGTGGTTTCAGGACAGTCACAGCGCACCTGGAACTGAAGGATAAGAAATAAGGCACACAAAGCTCCACTTTCCTCTCTCTCTCTCCCTCCCATCTCCCCTCCCCTCCCCCCCTCCAAAAAAGTTCTGCTGCATTAGCATTAAAGAAATGAACAAGGAAAATATGGACCTGTGCTGAATGGGCTGAGTATATTAGTGGCTGCCAACACAGATGTATCTAAAACACTTGCTGAATTCAGTCTTCTCTGATGGAGTCTTCCAGGCCTGTGTACTTAACATTCAAGGAGGAGAATGACTAGCAACAGGTGAGGATCTCAAGGATCACTTGAAAAATCTTGACCCAAGTTTAGCCTTTGGGATAAGCTGAGCTGCAACTAGAGTGGTATTGAGGGTGCTGGCCAGTGACATAGTAAGGCTGCTCTTTATCATCTTTGAAAGGTTTTTGAGATCAGAGGCAGTCTGTGGTGCCTGGAGAAAAGCAAATATTACACTCAACCTCAGAAAGGGTGAGAATAATGATCTGAAGGACTACAGGCTAATTGACCTTGCTTTCCTCTGTCAGGAAGGTATGGAGTGAGTCCTCTCAAAACACGTACGTAGGCACAAGAAAGAAGAAAGTGTTGGGAAGTAGCCAGTGTGGATTAAACAATGGTAAATTGTGCTTGATCAGCCTATTTCTATGATGAAATTTCTGGATGTGTAAATGAGGGGAAGCTGTGCGTATCTTTTACCTCAACTTTAGCAAGACTTTCTACAGACCTCCCCTCAGCACCCTTATATCCAAGTTGAGTTGTTACAGTCTTGACAGAAGGGCTGCTAGATGAATGAAAAACTGGATCATCGGTTTCTTACTTGAAGAATAATAAGGCATTGAGTGAGGCTGCAAAGAGAAGTCATGGAGTCTCCATCCCTGGAGGTTTTCAAGACCTGGCTGTACAAAACCCTTGGTAACTTGAAGTTGAGGTTGACTCTTAAAGCAGAAGGTTGGAGCAGGAGACTCCTGAAATGCCTTCAAGCCTGAACTATCGTGTGAATCAAGAGATCTCCTTTGTCTTTCCCAAATTGAGCTATGTGACTGCCAGGTTAAAAACTCTTAGAAACACCAGTTGTGTAACGCTGATTAAGTGTTGGTCTCAAGCTGTTTTTCTCTTTCTTTTCACTGACAACTTTCAATGCAACTCAGCATGAGTCATGCTGAATTCATATCTGAAACTAATCATGACAGATTTCCCTCATGCACGTGGGTTCTTTTGTTTACTGAATATGCATGAAGAGAAATAACTTTTGTCTTGCAAAGGGCTTTCCTCTTAATTACTTGGTAGGATCTGCTCCCTGTGAGGGAACAGTGGTTATACACGGCAGGTACTACAAGGTGCAGTCCTGTTATCACCTTGTTAACACCTAGGTAATCAGGGAGAGAAGCTTCCAACAGGCAGCTTCATTTGCTTTGTTTATCCTTGTGTTGTTTTCAACTGTGTAGTGCTAAGCCTCCCCTGATAGTGTCTTTCTTGAATACTGTTATTACAAATAATTAAGTACTAAAGTCACATCTGCTCCTCCTTTTGAAAGTCATTGGCTTCATGGTGGCCCATTGAACTTCTTCACAGAGTGGGCTTGTGTGGGAAATTCCAATCAGAGCAAACAGCATCTGGTGCGGGGGGAGCACAGAAGTGTCCCAGAGGCACTGGTTTGGTTGGAGCGTGTTTTCACTGATTACAACTCTGGGAACAGATTTTCTTTTTATTTTCTGTTTGTTTCACCCTACCCTCCAACAATTATTCTATGCGGATTCAGCCCAAAATAGCCATTTCATAAGTTGTGCTGTTCTTGTAGATTGTTTTTGTTTCTTGTTTATTTTTAATTCTTTAAAATGAGAACACTGTCCTGTGTAAACCAAGGAGAATAGCTTTACTGGCTAGATATTAAGAGTAAGATACTAACTTCTGTGAATATAGCGATTTATGCTCTTGAGTTTATTTTTTACAAGTTTCAAGCTGAAATGTTAATGGCACTTAAAATGTTGATAAAGCAGGGACTTTTTTGTGCCTGAGAGCTGCTGTAATCTCAAAGAGCTGTAGTCATCCCTAACATCTTTGTTAGTGGTGTTACAAGCTTACTGTGTTAAATTTTGTTTAAAAGCCCTCTGGTAGGTTTCTAGGAATAACAAACTGCAAAAACACCACTAACTAATTCTGTCAGCGTACATCCCCTCTTAAAGAATCTTTTGCTGGTGATGAGCTATTGACTATGTGTATCCCAAAGATGGGCAGCATCGTAAACTTCCTTGAATTGTTGATATTTCTGCTGCTGTTAAAGGTTTCTTAAGGCACGAGTTCTGCTGTTACCTTAGCTTCCAAAGGTTAACATTTTAAGGGCACTTTTGGATGCTTTGGAAACTGCTTCTGAGGAAAATGGCAGCAGTGAGTTAATCATTTATTTATCTTGTAAGTTTAGTCAAAAGACCTAAGTTGTACAGACTTACAGGAAGGATAAAAATGCTGCTCACAAATTTTATGCATGAAATGCTCTACAGATCAGTATCACTTAGCTTATGAAATACATAACAATTTCTTGCCTGTTCTGACTTCGTGGAAATGGACTTTTCTGCGAAAAGCCCTGTAGAACTGCAAACATATTTGGAGTCATAGCTGTTGCTGGGAAAATGAGCTAGGCTATTTGTGCCACTTGGCCCCATCCAGGATTCCTGATCACAGCAAGGGGTTGGCAGCAATAACTCTATGCTCAGTGTCTGACTGCTTGCAGTCGTGTGTTAAGGGAAATGATACTTCATGGGAATGACAATGAGAAGCTGCTGAGAGCCCCATAAGAAAGGACCGTTCTGTGTTCCACAGTAGGTTTTGCCCAAAAAAGCATTTACTGGTATAGTAAATTTTAGTAGTTGCATCAGATTTTCAAGATTTGTTCCCAAGTGAAAGGAGATATAGTAAAAGTCTTGGTAGTGAGACTAGCTTAGGATGTTCTGTCAAAAGAAAGAAACCAAAACCTCTTAACTTGTCTTTACTATTCCCTCTAATTGTATAGATGTAAACACAACCTTGTCCCCTCTCATTGCGTTAGAATTCTATACCGTCTAAATATTGAGTTTCACACGATTTTTCTGTACGAGCTTTTTCTTATCCTTTTCACAGTGAGCTGTTTTCATGAAGAGTTAAATGAAAACTCTTTCAAGCTGACTCATAGGTCACCTTGCATTCAGAAGTGGAACTGTTGTAAGTTGAATGTTACCAACCTATATGACCATGGAGCAGGATAATGCAAATAGCAGAGCTATCGATGTGCTCTGATGTGAAAATGTCTGATGCACGAGAAAGATAAGAAAAGAGACGATGGAAAGGGAATACCTCATTTCAATTCAAAATACCCTGGTGTGGCTGTATATTGTTAAACAGAAAGCTGAACCATCTTCTCAGACTGGTACCTCGCTTATGTTGCAAGGTAAACTTGTGTTCAATAGACAAGTGGATAAAGCATGGTGCCTAATGTGTGGTTTGTAATAATATCCAAGTATTCAATACAGTGATGTTGATGTAGTGTGTAACAACACTCATGTACTATGTGTACCTAAAGATCACTGCTATATCGGGGAAAAAATGGTGGATTAAGGATCAGAACTATAGACAGTGAAAGATTATAGCTAATCTTTTTATAACTGCTGTTTCAATAAGGTGTGTTGTAAAGGGATACATGTAATACCTATGAAACTGATTTTTCTTTTTAACACCTTGTGATTTTAGTAGTGTTATTGAAGTACAAAATTTGTATTAAAAACATGGGAACTCTCCCGAGAATGATTTTGCTTAGCTCAAGTCATTTTTTTTCTTTATTTTATACGTACAGTACCCAAGATGAAAGAAGAAGAATCCATGGTGCTACGTAAAGGCACTTAAGGCAATGCCTTCTAGGAAGAGTACTTTAAAATGTTAAATTACAACAAATACATTCAGTGTAAGCAGTCATCCACAGGAATTAATAGGTCTTGCCAATTACATTGCTTAATGAATTCCTATCTGTAGATAAGCCTCTATAAGAGGTAGGCTCTTTAAAGTCAACAAAGTTTCAGCAGAGAACAGTGAGCCAAGTCTTGCCTCTGTTTGAGACACTTTGAGGACATTTTATAACACCTGTGTAGCTGATTTCATACTACTTAGAGCCTGCAGAAAAGAGTCTCTCCTCTTACTTCACTTGGCGAGCCCTCTGGGATTGTTGGTGAGCTGGATAGGTAGACGACCACATAGTTGAATAAAAACTTGAAGACTTCTGTACACAGTGTCTGTTGTTCCAACTGCGTAGTGGGAGAGGCACCCATGGGATGTACCTTTTGCATTTTATATATACAAAAGAGGGGAAGAATATTCCACTCAGTTCAGGCTCCTGAAGTAACTGCCTAATGTACCCTTAAGAAGTCATTTCAGGGCACTGAGCATTCTTTTCTTTTTTTCTTTAATTTGAAAATATTTTCTCATCTTTTTAATCTAGTAAATAGACTTTTAGAATGAGTGATGTATGCTGAAGGCAAGTGTTATACATGTGTATTTCTCTCAATCACAGCTGTGACTTAAACATGTTTTTTTAACTTAACAGTGTGTATGCCTTCTTGGAATGCGAGTTTACAAAACGAGGGCTGTGGCATGAGAACTTGGTCCAAAATAAATTAATAGATAATTGCAGTGATTAAAGGAGAAAAAAAAAAAAAGGCAAGGTTTTTCAAACATACTGTTTTGCTTCTGGTTGATTAGCAGTTTCCACTGAAATCTGATAACAATATGCTGTATGAGAGCACAAAAGGATACAACTTGAATGATTTTCTTCATTACTCTTATAGATTCATCTTTGAACAAAGAAAGAAAGCTAAAACTCTTGTCACAAGAAATTAAAACCAAAACATTTTAAATGTGTAACACTGAAGACAAAGCTCCTTTAAAGAGAAATAGTATAGATTGGAAAATTCAGAACAGGTTTTCATGGCCAGCTTGAGTCCCACGCTGCTTATTAAATACAATACGCGGGCTTTTTATACTTGGAGTCTTATACAGTCTTTTCGTAATGCCCTTCTGTCCCCCCGTGTGATCTTAAGCTTATCTCAGGTTAAATTATCATGTTCTGCTATTTCCTGTTTTTGAAGGCTGTCCCCATCAGTTTCCTGCCCGGGAGAATGTCCTCATCTTTAGGATCCCAGTAGTTTACAAATGCCCAAACACAGTGTGATGTTCTAAGAAATGCTACTGTTTGTGGTACCGCGTGGTGTGTGAAGTTAGGGAGCAGTCCTGTTCTGTTATGAAACAGAGCAAGATAACCTTGGGAAGAGTTGCTGTCTGAGAATCTGAAAGTTGTGTTGTTACAGCCTGTTGAACTCCAGGTGGAGCCTTCCTTATGGAGTGCACCAGCACTCTCTTTTGGGATAACATGGAAAGCTGAAAAAGAAATGCCTCTTGGGGGTCAGCTGCAAGACTACTTCATTTGCATGGGCACAGCAATGCGAGAGGAGGTGGATTTGGCTAGGGACAAGGAAAACATGCCACAGCATGGCACGGGTGTTTTTGGAGCTAACAAACCTTGTCATTAGTCTCATTAGCATGGATTCACGGCTGTGCTCTGTAAGCCAGGGCAGCCACGTTGGTGTAACACCATGTTTCGAGCTGAGTCCTTCAGGGCCCAGGCCAACGTCCTGAGGAGCCAGCGTGGGAGGGTAACCACTTGTTACCTCATTTATCTGCAACCTAAATAAGTGCACTACTAGCTAAGAGTTAACTACTTTTATTTTATAGAGCACCAGGGATGAATGTCACCACATGATGGGTAAGAAGTGCCAAAAACCAGATACCCTGACAGTTCACACTGACACGCTGAGCAACGGTTTTGCAGCCTCAGTGTCTATTAGTGTCAGCTGTGTTTCATTTCCATGCTCTCTTCTTTGTCAGATTACAATCCAGGCTAAAGATGTGGAACCTATATCCTGCTGTTACCTTGGCAGGCCCTCAAATTCATCAACGAGAACATCCCAGGACTTCCAGCAAAGTCTGTCATGCTGTGCATGCCCTTCCTCTGAGCACAGTTGCCAAACAGTTGTAAATGCCATGTGTTCCTGTAAGCAAAAAAGGAATGCAAAGGTTTGTGTTTAAAGCAAGAGCATTGAATCCTAAGGTAAAGCAGTAACCTGAAGCTTTTGTGTCAGATATGCTGTTTGATGAGATTAGGTCAAAGCTCCATGTGTTACTTAGTCTGAATTTTTTCTAGGTTTGGGACAATTTACGCTTGTTTTGATGTCTGCCTTGTGAATATCTTAAACTTGTCTTAAAGCTCATCCCTGTGAAGGCTAAGCCTTTCTATTCTTTAAATTCCACTTACACCTTCAAGGCTTAGAGGTTTGAGTAGTATATGGGTTCTGTATGCATCACACATGATATGAAGTGATAAACTTGATAAGGAGACAAGGTAAATCGAGCACTGTAAAACTGTGGAAGGTAATTAGTAAAATGCTGGACCTTGTGGCAGAGCTTTCATTAGTCCAGTCTCAACTACAGAGAATTTAACACCCTATAAGTTCACCCTTCTAAAATACAGCACGCAGCCTTTCAGGAAAGGTGCGACAATGCTTTGTCAGTGGCATTAGTTATTACTGAAGTGTGTGTAATTCCAATATTATTATTCTGAGTAGGTGTAAAAATGCCTTTATAGGGACAGAATTCATAGTTTTAGAGCTTGGAGCGCTCAGGCTTTCAGTTGTTTGTATTTACTTAAGCTTAACCAACATGGAGCCCTTTTGCCTTTACTGACCTATTTATCCTTAATTGTCCCTTCAAGGATAATGTGGCCTACTTCAGCCATCTGTAGTTAAGTCTAAATCAGTCCTCAAAATTGTTGTCTTTCTTCAAACAGTCTTTACAAAAGCAGTTCTGTGTGACCTAAAGAAAGTACAATGAATTTTCCGTTCAGAAAATGAAAGCTCTTCCCTAAATACATTTACTTTAGTTAATTTTATACACACTAAAAGAGAGTCTTGTTAAGCAGTAATTTTTGTATTTTGATTATTTCTTCTACTTGCAGAAATGCATCTAAGCCACGCTGATTTTAGCTTGTGGGGTTCTTTAGCGGGGTAAAGCTTGCTAAGTTACCATACAATAAGGCTGATGGTACTATGGAAAGGAAATTCATCTGTGTGATACAACCAGAGATAGATGATGATGTCTGGACATTTTAGTTCTTATTTTAACACTGGCTATATTCCCTCATCTTTGCCCTCAACAGCATAAGCTTTTTGGAGCAGAAAGAATGTCAGCATATACGATGGAACATAGCCAGCATTACTGTACTGCAGTTGGAAATTTTTATGTAGTTAGTTGAAGGAGGAATTGGCATGAGAGCGCAAGAGAGTGTTATGAGGTTGTAGAGTAGGAAATAATGGAGAAGACAGGGATACTCATATCTGAAGCTGATTGTGGAGGCAGAACAGAAGTGCGGTTGTGTACACTATAGAAATCATTGCAAATGCATAAAAATTAACAAGCTGTGTGACAGTATTCCTTATTTGGCTGAGGAGAGCAAGCAGCACTGTAGACAAGTCTCTCAAGTAGCCATGCTTGGATTTGTGTTGCACAACTTCAGGAGTCCTGCTGCTGTGCAGGATAAAGCTTCCTTTGGGATCAAGGCTTAAGAGCAGCTCTCCTGGCCACCAGTGAGTTGTCATTTGTCTCGTCTATAGTGTGTCTGAGAGGAGTCCACATTCCTTGGAAGGCTCTTGCTTTGAGAGCAGACTCAAGGAGCTGCTGTGGCCACAGTTCTGTGGTGACTGAAGGATTTTCAGGTCCAAGGATGGGCTGGAGCAGATGTGACCACACACAGTGTTTTGGGCTGCAGTCATTGCAGGAGGGGCTGTGAACTTTGAAGGAGACATCCGAAGTTTTGAACTCTCAGCCCCTTAGACAAAGCTCTTTGAAGTTGCATTCATTGATCTGTCCCCCTGTTGTCCTTCAAGGTTTCTATCTCTGGCACAAACTCCTGTCTAACTACATCGTCTCTGCTTACAAAGTTCCCAAAAGCTGTTTTTATTTTTCTCAATCAGATTTTCAATGTAAGAATCAATGAGAAATGCTGCCTCCTTGCTTACAGGTTATACTCCTGCTATAAGGTGTTACATCATCAGCTGTGTTGAATGAAACACAGCTGTTTCTGCCAGGAGTTTTGTTTATTACCATTTTTACTTGGCACTCAGTGATTTTGGACAGACCACTAGAGGCTGCTCTTAGATAGCAGCACTTCTGAGTGCTTCATTTTAAATTTCTTTTGCTGGAAATCCTTCTTACAATTTTTCATGAACTGTCAGCCTTTGGGTTAGGTAGATTCTGCCTTCTACAACTAAAGTGCCTTGAGCTGACTATGAGATAGCCCTAAAATTCAAAATAACAAACACTTCTAGATAAATAGCCTATTGTTGAGGTACAGGACAGGCATTCAGTAGTTAAACATAGTAATGATTAGATAGCAAATTTTGTCCAAATTCCAGAGATTTGGATGTAGAGAACCAAAGCTGCAATGCAGTGACTCAAACAGTGCCAAACTGAGCACCTCAGGAAGCTCAAGCTGAGCCTGTTCCTTGAGGCTGTGGTCAAGGGGTGGTTTGCTAAGGACATCAGATGCAATGGACACATCCTCAGCTCTGCTGCCTGCACTGATGACTTCAGCATTTTTAGCTGAAGAGAGAGAGGTTTAGAAAAATTAAAAGCAGAAGTGTTACTAATTCCATCTAAAATTGTGCAGAAGTCATTAATCATTGTGTTCCAGTTTTACTCTGTATATAACAGAATGGAGTGCTCTTCATCATTTCTGATTTTTTCTCATAAATGTTGCTGGAATAAAAAATGATATCTGATAGATTAGTTATACACCTCAAGTGGAAGTGTTTCCTGGAGGAATCCAAACTCAGATGTCAGACCCACAGTGTAGATCAGTGCTGAAATGCTGTGCTGGTCTGCTTTAGGAGCTCTGGAGGTCTGCTAGGTAGCCAAAGAGCTTGACTCTGGATGTTCAGAAATGTCCTGTTCAAAAATGTTTATGTTTGTTCAGAACAAATCAGTTCTCAGATGTGTGCAGTTTTCTTTGACCTCTAAGTCAATACATTTGTGGCAGAAGAATTAAACAATTAAACATCGTCATAGTATTGTGCAGATGCATATACAACCATCTTCTGAGAATGTTTTCATTCTATTTTTCTTCACAGTTTTTTTTCCCACTGATAAGAATGCAAAACTCAAATTTTCTGTCATAAAAATAGCAAATAGATTTTTAAAGTTAACTAATTTAGAGCAAGTTTGGTTACTTGGAAGATATCTTCCAGCTTTCAAAACACTTCTAATTTGCCTTAGGCGTGTAAGTCACTTGATGATTTCTGTATTTACATAGCAAATCTGGAGTATCATTTTAATGTTGATGCTATAATTGATTATAACATTTTTATTTTCCAGACTATTTTTCAACTGAGTGCTTTTAAGTACTGATTTAGGTGCAGGTTTTTAGAAAAGTGTAATATCTGAAATAGCAGCAGCATTACAAAGCAGTATTCAGCTTAGATACTGTGTTAAAACCTCCAGGCTCCCTTAGCAATTGGAACTAGGAAGTTCATTGTCCACTGAAGAGCTCAAACAATGCCTGCTTTATAGTTTCCTTTCAGTTCCTGATATCTTTAAATTGATTGCATCATGTGGCTTCTACAGTGAGGCTCAGTGTTATAAACTATGAAAGCCCATGATATCTGAAGCTTTCAAGCTGGAGATTGTGGAGCGTGCTTTATCTTCTTATTTTCAACATTTACTTGAGAAAACACAAGGCTCTTATTTTCCTTAAGCATTGTGGTTACAGAGGATAAGTCATCATTAATCTTTGTCTCACTTTGGATAGTGAGAAAGAAGCTGTCAAAGATTGAAATACAAAGATCCAATCAAGTATAAATATATTTGAAAAGTAAAAAGTAGAATACCTTTCAAAAATTAAAAAGTAGAATACTTTGCCAAAATTACAATCTATCAGATCTGACACTTTCCTGTTTGTCGTTTTGTTGTGTGGGTTATTTATTTGCTTGTTTTTTGTTATTAAATATTCAGCTAGTGGAGTTGTATTGGAGCCAAATGGATAAAGTGGCCACTTTTAAAACAAAGTATGTGTTAACGATAATGAACAATGAAGAACTAAATGGCAGAGAAACTGCTGTCTAACAACTATTTAGTGCCTGGTGACTTTCTTTAACGTTACAATTGAACTTTAACTTTTTTTTTTCTTTGAATTTATAAACCATAAAATTTTTCTGCTATAGGAAGAACTGCATCCTCTAGGCCTTCTCTAGTGTTCAAACAGTAGTAGTCTTGGTTATCCCACATAAAGGGCTCAAGAAGGGGAGATGTGGGACAAGGCTATGCCAGGTGACTTGTTGATGGCTTTTTCTTTTTTGGAAGTATGGTATAAAAACTGATGACATGCAATCGGTCTTACACTATTTAGTTCCTGTCACTATCGGGCTTGACTGAATTATTTTTTCATAATTGCTGTAGCAAAGATTTCTATTTTGATTTATTAATACCATTAATGTCATGCTCTTCACTATATTATGAAACTGCCTTCTGGAACCTATAAAAGACACTAAGGAGAAAGCAAATCTTTTCAAATGTTTTCAATTTTTTAATCTATGAAACATGATTAAGAGAGTTATTGTCCCCCCTCTCCCCTTCCTATAGAAGGCATCTGTAACAGCAGCAGGAGAGATAGAGAAATAGTCTTTGAAGTTGCCCAGGTTCAATCAGTTTAAATGTCCCATCAAATGTAGGATGCAAAGTTTCTCTAGGGGAAACAATAACCTTGCTAGTTATTGTCTGGTTTCCAATAGACTGTTCTGAAGCAAAGTAACAGGAAATGCTGTTCTTGATGACCCCGACTTGTGCTCCGATGACTGAATATAGGATGATTTCTGACTTCAAAGAATGATAGTTGCTGGAAGCATTTTCATCAGTAGTCGCATGATGGGAACATTTGATGTTCAAAGTGCTCAGGCTGTGGGACTGTCAACTTTTTATATGCTGAACTGGTTGAGCTCAAACTTGTCTCCTTCTGTACTAGACGCAAGCCTGCCTCTGAAAATTATGTATTTATTTAAAGAGCTGATCCACATAACTCTACTTGTGGTGTGCCCAAACCTAACTCCTATATGGACAGGATGGTGGACAGTGTGCTGTGTGGACAGTACCACTCCCAAGATGATCTGTCACCATGTTTTGCATGTTTGCCTCTTTTGTGGTGCAGTAGTATGGCCGATGCTGGGTGAATGGGCTAATTCCACAGTGCTTCTTACATAGCCCTGCATGTTGCATACTAGGAAAGATCAGGATTAGTAAGCAGCTTGAAGGCATACCACATCTCTTCAAGCAGTACGTGTATATCACTGATACACATTGATGGTTAGTGATGGGCTACAGAGTGAGTGAGCCTTCAGAGCAGGTGGTATTAGGGGTCTATAGACTGCTTATAATGCAGTGTCATGCCTGCAGTTTGCTGCACACTCTACCTTAGTGCTGTTGATGCAGTAATTCCTCATGAAATATTACTGAAGTCCTGCTTGCGAAATAGCTGTGCAACCATTGAAAGCAAGAATTTCTAGTCAGCCTGTATGTGTAGGCAGAGGTAGTCAAGGTAGTCAGCAATCTGCTGTTATAACGTGAGCCAACTGGTTAATAGTAAGACTTTAGGACTGAAGCTCAATTTTATTAAACTGGAGTTATTTAACCTCAAATGCTGCCCTGAATTTCAAGCATCCAAAAACTTGATATCATCAGGTCACTGTGACAAACCTGAAGATTTTGTTTTTGTTGGTAGTAGACCAGAGCAATGACTTCAAGCAGTTGCCATACAGCAGTGTAAAAACAGTAGGAACTGACTTGTGTAGCAGTTGTCACCACCCATACCTTGGAGAAATGCAGGTATCTTTCAGACGGTGACTATGTATTTGCTTCCACATATCCCAGAGGAAAGGAAGTCCCTTTCTGCAATCCTATGTACCATAATCTTTCCTACCCTTTCCCCCAGGTGCATGAGATCATAAGTCTTGCAAACTAGACAGAGAGGGAGATGTCCCCATAAGCTAAACTTGAGGATTCACTAGGTAGAAAATTCAGGACCTGTTCTACACTTGGTGTTTGCTGGCAGGTATTTAACCTCGCTCTCCCCATCTCCAGATGGTTTCATGCTGGCTCCTCAGGGAGGAGGGAGGGATGAGCAGAAAGTCCATCCTCTCCATCCTCTGCTGCATCTTTTCCCACTGTCTGTCCTCTGTGACCACCACTCCCCTTCCCTTGCTTTTTATCTTTCTAACCTGATCTTAGTGAGTTTGCTGGACGTGTTCCCCACAGAACTGGGATGGTTTCTTTGCCTGTCCAAAAACGTCCTGTTCTTTGTGCTGGTGAGGAAACAGAAGAACAGAGCTGAACTCGTGATATATTTTTTGTGTTAAGAGAGAGAAACGTAGGAAGGAAATACTAAATTTGAATT
Source organism: Penelope pileata (assembly GCA_013396635.1). Classification (NCBI taxonomy): domain Eukaryota; kingdom Metazoa; phylum Chordata; class Aves; order Galliformes; family Cracidae; genus Penelope; species Penelope pileata. The sequence goes on from WBMW01003969.1 coordinate 375,037, forward strand.
ACAAGCTTATAATTTATCTTTCAGAAAGTACACCGGATACAAGTTAATGCATTTAGAAAAAAAAACAGGTTGTAAGGGAAATGTCAAGAGGCCTTAATAGTCAGGTGCTTCTGCTAGGGCTGCTTGCTATTTCTTACTGGTTTCCAGTCATTTTTGTTGCTGCCAAATTTTCTTTCCCTTCCTGATTTCTCACCTGAGTTGTTGTTTGAGTGCTTGGCCACACGTCAGACCTGTTCCCAAGGGGCTGGGGAACAATCCACAGTGCTTCCAACAAATATCTGGTGTCTCCATCCTCTAGTCACGAACTTGATGCTTCTGAGAATGATGGCCTTTGTGACAAGGAAATACCTTCAGAAAAATCTGCTAAAATCCTAGGTCACAGATGCTTAGATGTGTTATCAAGTGTTCTGTGTTGGCCTGGGCCAGGGGCTTTGCTGTGGTTGCAGCTGGAGCTGCTCTGGAGCCATCTCGGCTATCAGAGGTGGGGGCCTGTCGGGTGGGACGCGAGGGCCTCCTGCTGCCTAGCCAGTGGTGCCAGCACGCTGCTGAGACTGGCTGAGCTGTTCTCAGGACAAGACAGCAAGGAATAAGAATGACTGAAGCAACAAATGGGAGAGGACAAATGTGGGTGGTGGTGGTGACAAGCTTGCTGGAGAATGATCCAGATGCATGAGAAGACCTGGACTAAGTTGATGAGCGCAGCACAACTGGAGCAAGGCATGAGGTAAGGCTCCATGAGCAGGAGCAGGCTGTGCCCATCAGAGCATGCTGCTGCTGAGGCATAGGCACAGAGCAGGAGCCAAAATGCTTCACTCTCAAGCAAAGAGGAAGGAATTAATATTTGGGTTGAATGTACGAAATATGGGAAAGTGGGTCAGGTGACATTCAGTTAAATGAAGAGCCAATGAAAAATTGAAAACGTGCATAAGATGAACAGTGCTTTGCTAACAAGCACTAAAAGAGGAGGGGGATCTTGCAAATTGCCTTGTAACTGCTTATTTAAGTGTGGGTGGGGGAAAGAAAGGGAAGTTGAGCAAAGCTGGACTGGCAAGCAGACCTGTTTCCAGTGTTTACTTGTTCTTGAATACGTGACTTTGTTGTCTTCGTAATGTTCTCAGCTTTATTGTACACAACGTCTCAGTTTGGTTTGTTGCTTCCTGCTTACCGCTTGCTGGAGCTGGATCGCAGGCTCAATAGCCAGCCCTTTGCAACAAGGCACTGCTGCCAGGATAACAAATCCTTTCCCACAGTGACCATTTGAAAGTGACTTTCCTTGAGGACGTCTGAATTAATAATCATGAACTTAAGAACGGTTGAACTGTTACCTTTCTGCTGTTTTCTGGTACCAAGCTGGAGTTTTCCTTTTACCTTTCACTTTTCTCTAGGCTCCCCTGTCTCGTGTTGTGTTTGTGACTTGATCTGACACAACCACTAATTTTATCTTGACTTAAGAGTTGACAGATTATGTATTTTTGAGTGACATAACAAAACTCAGTGAAAGGTTCAGAACAGAGCATTTACATTTTTTAACCAACCTGGTAAGGGTGGTAATAGGTTGAAATCAGGTGCTCAAGACTTTGCTACCAGGTCTCTTCTAGACAGCAGTGGGGGGTGTTGGTTCTCATTGATGAGGCTGGAGGGGAGCCTTGCTCTGAAGTCTGGCTAAGGACACCTTTTGGGCCATCTTGGAGACGTTTTCCTTTGTCAGCTCTTCACCTTTAGTACAACTTGTCTTTGATTTTAGGCTCTGCCTAATGCCAGGTGTTGAGGCATGTGATGAACTCTCATCTGCGTGGAACTGTCATCTGGACCTTTTCCAGGTTCCCAGCTGAGTTTGTCCTTCCTTGTGCTGGGAAAAGAAATGTTCTTTCAGAGACTTAAATTTTATTCCTGTTATACAAGATTGTCAGTAGGTTCTGGAAATACGATGCAGGTGTTTCATTTGGGTACTCTGTGATCTGAAATTCTGCTTTGCACTGAGGAAGTGTGCAGAAATTTCAGGACTGTTGAGGACTACTTATTATTAGAAATGGCTCTTCCAGAGTCTTAAAACATCAAAACCTACATGAGCTGTTATAGGAATAGTTATAGCACCTTTTGGACTCCATCCATGTTGGGCTGTGTGACCCGATTATTATTACCTGGTTATTGTGGGACATGGCTGCTGTTAGCATTTTTTTTTTCCCCCTTAGTGACTAAGCACTGAAATGGTGGGAAGTTTTAATGGTGTACAAGATGTCAAAAAGCAGTGTAGATTTCTCTCCTCTCACCCTTCAAATAAAGAAAGAGAAGGAAAAAGGGAAGCTTTACTAGATCATGGAAATTTACTGTAGTGGTAAGCATATTCCTAACAGAAAGCCTCGTTTGTCTGCAAGTGTTATTCAGGCTTACAGGGCAGCTACTCAGATGTTGTTTATCAGTGTTATCCTAACCCAGAGGCAAGAGCTAAGTAACATGCACTGAATGTGAGCTGTGGGAGTAGTATCTAAAATTTTCCTCTGTTAAAATGACTAATTGGCTGCTTTGGAAAGAAAGCAAGTGTTGATGTTTCTTTGCACTTCTTCTGAATATTTATGCTTCCCCCTAATTATTTAGTCTGTAGATTTGAGAGATGTGCAGCTCATGAAGAAGAGGATAGACTGCAAACCGCCTTTAAATTTGCAGTTTTGAAGATCAGCTTATGGTGCTACATCTGGATATTTGTAATTTACATTTTCCTTAACACCCCCTTATTATTATACTATCAACATAATCTCATAGAGCAATGCTGGTATTTTCATATGACTCAGCAATGCAATTCAGCAATTCAGGGATCCTAGCATTCTGTTGTGTTGATAGTTTGGTGGGTTTTTTTTAAGTATATATTTTTAAGGTATGATGCACGATAAAATCATGCAAAAAAAATCAATGCATGCTATTTCTCAGAATTTCACGCAGCATAGACAGCAGGCCTTGCAGTAAAATTAATATCTGAAATAAGAGTACAGCGGAGAGATGAAAAATAACCAAAGATACAAGAAAATAACAAATTCAAGTCTGTCTGCCTTGTGCCTGCCTGTCGTTTTCATTTTGATTGCGATTGGCCGGCAAGGTCTGCTGCTGGCATTACACAATTGGCTTAGATGGGAAATTACAAAACAGGAGCAGATCCCTTTATTTGTACTCCGTAGCACATGCAGCTGAGCACAGGCGAACAAGAAAGGTCACCCGTACGCAAGGATTTGAGTGCTCTTTTTCACAGATGTTTCCATTTCAGAGAAGTGCTGCTCATCTCATTTTTCTGATCCATGACTTTGAGGTTTTAAACGCCATAGAGATTTCTTGCTTTGGTGAATGCCAAAATCTACCTGAGAACAAATTTGTAACCTGGAAGCATTTGAGAATTTCAGATGCACAGAGCAATAACGTGGAGGGATCAGAAAGAGCTGCATTTTTAAGGAGTTTCGTGTATTAGTAAGGAGGAAGGCAATACAAACAGAAGGCTGAAAGCAGATGCTAAAGGAAAATGACTTTGTTTTGATCCTGGAATTATGTTGTTGAAAACAGCATAAAGAAAGGAATTAGATCAGCACCAAAACAATGGAGAATCAAAGGATGTTATTTTCCGCTGGAATAATCTTTGTGCAAGACATGTAAAAATCACCTTTCATGAAAAAGAACAATACATGATTTGAATATGGTCTGAAGCTCTGTGGAACGTATTTGGGACTGCTGCATCTTTCCAATGGTGTGTAGTGTACCTTCATCAAAACGCCTTAAATGAAGAAGATTCTGCACCAAAGGGTCAAGCTATTGGGCTGGGGTTTTTTGTTGTTTCGGTTTGCTTTTTAACTTGCTTTTAACTCTGCTTTTTTGAGTGAGAGAACCAGAGGAGTTCCATTTTGCATTTTTAACTGAACTTTTTTTCTTCTTCTTTCTTCCTCCAAACTTAGTTTACAAGATGCTGGGATTGGATTTATCCTTGTCATAGACCGCAGGCAGGACAAATGGACCTCTGTGAAAGCTTCCATACTGCGGATAGCAGTGAGTACTGTTCTACGTTAACTCCTTAAAAAAAAAAAAAA
>WBMW01003969.1:393425-431505 GCA_013396635.1 Penelope pileata
TTGAAATATCTTTTTTTTTTTTTTTGTAGTAAAAACATGAGTGTTCTTGATAGTTGCATGGCATCTAGAAAAAAGCAGTTGCTAAGCAGAACTTGAAAATATATCCCTTTTAGTTTTTGCTGATGTCTTCTTGTAACAGAACCATCAGACAGTCACAAGAAAACTTTCCTTTATATTTTTTTAAAACAAAACCCGAGCCCCTTGGTTTCACTACAGCAATCACAAAAAATGTTTTGTGACATATGTTCCAATTTCAGTTGTACTAAATAACTGTAGATGATTCCCTAATCTTTACTACTAACAAGGCAACATTTTTATATGCGGTATAAACGCAATAGCCATTGCAAATCAGTGTACCACAAATGGAAGTGTAGCTTGTTGATATGTCTCTGTCTTTTTTCTTTGTGGCAATGGTAGGAGCATGTGCAAAAGGTTTTCCAGAAGCAAGAAAGCATGGAAGAAATGTTCCAAAAAAGACAAGTAAGTCTTAAGAAACTAGCAGCTAAGCAGACACGTCCTGTTCAGCCAGTTGCACCAAGACCAGAAGCCTTTGTAAAGTCTCCTTGTACCTCTCCAGGTAAGTAACTGTAGTAGCCTTTAAGTAATTTTTTGCACTGTGCTGAGAAACTTGAAGAATCTTTCAGCTATAATTTGTGGTTGCACAAACATCTGTGTCAGATCCGCTCAAGTTTTAAGTGCTGTTTGATTCTGGTTTACATGCTTAGGTCTTCAAAGAGATTGTGTATCCAACTCAGAAAGCAGCGTGCTTCGGAAGGTAAACTACAGAAGAGGAAAGGTAATTTTTTTTTCTGTTTTTCATGTACATACTCCTTGAGAAATTCGTAACACAATGGAATATTCAACAATTTCGAGAAGAATGAGGCTATTCCACTGCAAATGTGCTGATATTGCCTCTGTCATAGTAACTGGTTTAAATAGAGGCTGCTTTGTCACTGGGCTGGGTATAAGAGAAGGTAAAGTAAATAGTTTCCTATATTAGGAAAAATGTTAGGGGCAGCAAAATATAAAATCTATGAACAGGAAACGTTTATTATTTGCCAGCAGTAATTGGCTACTCTTAAAACTGTCGAAAGTGAAGAAGTAGTTATCATTGGCTCAAAGATAGCTTCACCTGACCTATTGGGTTGCCATTCCCAAGTGGGGAAGGTCTTCCTGCCCCGCCTCCGGCAAGGGAAGTAACCTGACAGCAGCAACAGAAACAAATAGATTCCCACTGGGTTATAGAGTTGAATTAACTCAGCAAAGGTTCAGCAAGAGTCAAGAGACGATGCAAGGAGAAGGGCAGGACTGTGTGACCAGTAGGGACAACAGCTGGAAAAAATGGTTGGTTTGGGGTGGGGGGGACTTGAAAGTAGAACATCTCTTATTTATTATTATTTTTTTTTTTTTAAAGCTGGAATTAGCTATTACAATAAAATTTGTAAAAGTGAATTTCTACCAATTAGGAAGTTACCAGCAAGTTAGCATAGTGTCTCATTTTTAGCTTGGAAAACAGACTAAGGCCAGTGTTGTCTCCAAGCTTATGCTGATGCTGTGATGTTGCCTTACTGGAGAGGGATCTTGAGCCACTGTCTTTCTTGAGCTGGACTTTTACAGTGGACTCCCTGTTCCTAAATGTTCATGCATGCTTCAAGACCTTCAGGTTGACTTGGATTTTTTTTTTTTTTGCTGAGTTTCTGCAAAATGACTTCATTTTTAATGGAATACAGTCTTATCCCGTGAAAACTCCATGCCAATAGACCTGAGTGCAAAGCTCCGTATTTTAAAGTCCTTTTTCCTCCCCCTCTGTCTGTTCTGCTGTGATGATTTTGTTTGTTTGTTTCCTTCTTTAGAGTGAAATGAGTGAACTCCATCAAAGCAGAGGAGGATCTGCAATGGATGATGAAGAAAACCTAGCTGTGTTGCGGCAGTAAGTGTATTTTGATAAACAACAAATGTTCTTTCTCTGATTTGGTTCCAGTAAAGTCTGAGTCTGGCTAAGGATTTGATAAGACAAGTATGCTTCTCTGAATTAAGCATCAGTGCTTTTTGAAATGTGTTGGCTATGCTCTGTATACAGAGGAAGGTATTTCAGTCTGTCTGCAGCGTTATTTACTTAGTACTAGAATCTAGCTTTGCTACAGCAAGGTAATAGTATGGGAGGATAATTACATACTTTCATTTCAGAGATCATACAGTTTTGAGGAATAAGCCACCTGTAAGTGTACCAGAGATTTTGGTCTCCGTGCTTCAGAGCACTTTTTTCTTTTTTAGATTTTGTTTTGATTATTCTTAAGAACTTTTCTCTACAAAAACTAAATGGCATCGCTTCTGCCACCTGCAAGTGGTATAGCAGTACTTGCATTTCTACCTGAAAACCGGATGTTCTTGTTGTCTTTTCACTGTTATAATCACATGCTAAATCCTCCAAAATCACAAGGAGAAAAAAAAAGGCATACTTTCTTGACTACTAAGGAAATTGAACTTTAAAAAGAGGCACTGTGATATTTCTAAGTTACTGTAAATGCTTCAAATTCAAAATGACCAGTGTAGCTTGAAAACTGTATTTTGATCATCCTTTGCAGCTCTAACTTCAACTCCTGTAGTACTTGCAAATGCAGCATAACCAGATGGTGAGACACTGGAACAGGTTGCCCAGAGAAGTCGTGAATGCCCCCTCCCTGGAAGTATTCAAAGCCAGGCTGGATGGGGCTTTGAGCAATCTGGTCTAGTGAGCAGTGTCCTCGCCCATGGCAGGGGGGTTAGAACAAGATGATCTCTAAGGTCCCTTCCAACCTGAACCGTTCTATGAGTCTATGTACAGCAATAAAACAGTTCACTGCTTCTGTTCAGCTCCTACAACACTTAAAATTCCAGTTTCGACATTCTTTTTTCTCCTGTTTAAATACATTTCCAACTTCAAAATGTTTTAATAATGCATGCTTCTCTGTAAGGATATATAAACTGTTGTCAGAAAATTCTGTGAAAATCACATTTGACTTCAGACAAGAACAGAACAATTTCCAGTTAAAACAGAAACAGATGAAGATAACATTGCATTAATAGCTTGTGTAAGTGAATAGGCCTTTCTTAATTATCATTCTTTGTTTACAGGCATGTAATGAATGAACTTATTGAAACTGAACGAGCATATGTGGAAGAGCTTCTCTGTGTTCTCGAGGTAAAGATTAAATTTCACTGTGACTGATCTGAATCTATTTCTGGTTCATTTCATGGATGTTCGTATGCTTTCCTTATCGCTGTAATGCCTCCCATTTTCTCACCAAGCAGTGTGATTGTTACACCTCTCCGCTCTCATCGTATTTTCACGGAAGCAAGAATGTGCTTTTTTTTTCCTAGAAATACTTTTGCAAGTAGGATTTTTCTATTAGCAAACACAAGTTGGGCAGAAAATAAGTTACACCTAACTCTTTAGGTAGAACATAGTGAGATTTGTGATGATCATTAATTCCTTCAGAATTCCCCAGAGTCTTGGATCAGCTCCGGGAAAATTGTGTGTCACACTGGAATGTGAATTTGCATTGAAAGAAGAAATTTATACAGGAATGTGAATTTGTATTGAGAATCTTGTATCAAAGAAGCAGATCTGTTTATTGCATCTGTCATTGTAGACCTTTAACTGATCTTCCAAGTGTCTTGGGTACAACTTGGCTACGTAGTGCCTTGTGTTAATAAGATCTTGATTTGAAATTAAGGCAACAAAGGTGTTTCCTGTGCTCCACACTTACGGAGGTTGCAGTGCTGCAAGTTGCTTCTAAAAATACGGTACAGGGTTCTGTGTTCTTCCTTGCACATGTTAAGTCTACAGACGTGGATGCATCATTTTGTTGTAGTCCGGTCTGACTGTAGGAGACGTTAAAGTTGCAGATAGATGGTGAATTACTTTAATCAGGATGAATCAGAATTGAGTCTGACACCTATGGTGTCCATGCCAATTTTAGGATCTTAAGAGCTATCTTAAGTTATTGACTGGGAGCGATAGTTTCTGTGTATGTACCTTCAAATAAGAGGATTATTGTAGGAACTGTGGCCTTTCCTTTGCCTAGTTTGTGCTCAGCTTCCATTAGTGTTGCTGTCCTGGGTTCTGCCCAAGTGCTGGGAAGTGGCAATCACTAGTTGATCCAACTGCCTGAATTCTTTAAGGTGTAGCTGACTTTACCAGCTAGTTCTCCTACTTCTTGTAGTTCGAGCATCACTTTGAAATTGATAGTCTTGCACTTTTGCACAGCTCTTCATCTTCCTTCAGTTCTTTAATGCAGTGATAGCCAAATCTTGCATCATTCCTACCATTTGTTTTCCGATCCATGTGATCTGTTCTTTAGTACGTATGGTTTGGTTCAATTCCCCTGACTAAACTGACATATTCAAAGGCAGTCGTTTTTCCTGAGGGACCTCTTTTCTGTCTTTGAGAAGATAGATGCCTTTTAGACACGTGGAAATCTAAGAAAAGCAGCTACCATTATTTGACATGAAATTAAGCCATTCCATCACACTTGCTGTGTTTATTACTAATGCACTCTTAATTTTTTTTTTTTTTTCTGGGAGACCTCTTTATCACATATTAATTAGTAACCTCAGGGTGCCAGAGGAGAACACTCTTGGGCTAAAGCCATGTGTATGCCTCCTTTTCCTTCTTTTTCCAAATACACATACAAGAAAACGTGGCCTTACGTGATAAATGGAAGATGTCAGATTCTAAAGTTACTGACGTTTTATGGCAAATCTCATGAAAACATCTTAAAAATAGAATTTGCAGCTTAATGGTTTCTGTTACCTCTAGAAATAACTGTAGTCATCTTGCTTCCTCATCATAATAGCTAACACTCGCATGAAGGTTTGCATGTATACTGAAATTGTGGCTGTAAATCCAGGCAAGTAAAGTCTTAATACAAAGCACAAACTATAACTTTTGAGCAATATGGGAATACCTAGTCTTCGGTTGGTGGAAGTGATTGCAAACTGTTTCATGCTTGCTTAACTAAAAATTGCAGTAATTAATCACGTGTCTTTCTGAAGACCTTAGGTATAACTTAGTGTACTGCTGGAAGAACAGATTTTGTGGATTCATTTCACAGTTAATACTGAACTCTCTTTGCTGTTCATCAGCCTGCAGAGGCAAACTGCCTTATCAAGGAGAGATAAGTACAAGTAAAGTGAGAAAATCACTGTGTCCCTCTTCTGTGTTCCAGGGGTATGCTGCAGAGATGGACAACCCCTTAATGGCTCACCTCATTTCACCAGAACTCCAAAACAAGAAGGATATTTTGTTTGGGAATATGGAAGAAATTTATCACTTTCACAACAGGTGAGGATTTGCATTCAGATATGAAAGTAGCATTTGAATGGAATTCTCACACTTATTTTAGCAATTGACGTAAGATTATCCTTGTGAGTCCCACCTGGCTATCTATCAAGTCAAAATTCATAGTGCATTAATGAAGAAAAGCAAAGTATCTACAGAAGACAAGTAAAGCTGTGTGAAAGTTTATTCAACTTTTTTCAGGACATAGGTAAAATTTTGAATCTTCCTGAAGAAAGGTATTACGATCTGGTTACAAGCTAATTAAAAGCAAAGTTTGTTTTTTTTTTAGTTTCTTCTATTTTATGAAACTTGCTGTGGAAAGTGAATAATTATATTAAACCACAAATTTTCACTACTCTAGCATCTGGTTGAGGCTGCTTAATTTTATACTTGAGTGACTTTAGGGCTGCCAGAGAGGTATTTCTTCAGATGATAATATCTATATAGTCAGAAAATATTTTCAAGACAAGTTAAACATATTAAGTAGTCATTTCTTATTTAGAAAAAACAAGGCTTCAGGTTTTGCCACTTTTTTTAAAAAAAATTACTTGCTTTGTGTTGCTTGGTAATGTCTGGAAGGGAAAAAAAACACTAAATTTTACAAATCCTGCTGTTAAATACATAAGGCAGGGAAACAAAACCTTTTTTTCTCCAAAAAAAAATCGTATGTTTGTTTTTTGTTGTAGCAACAGTAAGCTACAAGAAATTGGTCAGAATTCTTGTTAATTTTGTTTAGCTACCTCTTTTCAAACACATGATCTAGGGTAATTTTGTTTAATTTCATAATACAGAATTACAGCTCTGTTTCCTTAAGTTTAGAAAATGAATTGCAAGAATTTCAATGTTTACCACAACTTTTTTTGACATGTGCTCTAAGAAAAATCTTCTTCATTGTAGAATATTCTTGAGAGAACTAGAAAATTATGTAGAATGCCCGGAACTGGTAGGACGGTGCTTCCTGGATCAGGTATGTATCGTCTTTTGCTGGCATTTCATTCATAAGCTTGTTTAGGACTGACAGGTGAGAGTAATTTTTTTCTAGTAATTGCCACTATATCCACCTTCGTTGTGAACAGATTAGAGAATTAGGGATATTTCCCACTGTGGGGAGTAATTAATTTTGATAGGAAGAGCTACTGCTGTCTTGAAAGAAAATTGCTTTATTAAAGTTGCAGTTAGGAAAATATGAAGAAGAGTCATGCACTGGCTCATTTCACAACACTGTAACTGATTGTTTTACTTGATTGGCTTTTCTTACTGGAAAATATTTTTTTTTTGTGTGAAAATAGAAAACTGTAAAAGAATAAAACTTTAAATTGGTATTTACTAAACAATGAGTCTCACTTGTAGTATACCAAAGACTAAATAGGAATTCCTTCCTGTACTTGTTTAAAAACAGGAGGGAGACTGAGTTTTTATGTGGGCACATAGGACAGGGGAGTTTTAAACTGAAAGAGATGAGATTTTGGTTAGATAGTAGGAATAAATTCTGTACTCAGAGCGCAGTGAGGCCCTGGCACAGCTGCCCAGAGAGCTGTGGGTGCCCCATCCCTGGAGGTGCTCAAGGCCAGGTTGGGTGGGCCCTGGGCAGCCTGACCCAGTGGGTGGCAGCCCTGCCCACGGCAGGGGGTGGGACTGGGTGGGCTCTGAGGTCCCTTCCAACCTAAGCTGGTCTGTGATTCCATTATCTGTCAATGGAAATCAATCTCCTTCTGTTGTTTATTATCGAAGCTGTAAAACTCCTGGAAGAAGTCATCCCCCTCTCTCCTCTATACTGGCTATACACCTGAAGATAGTGTTCCCTAAAACAGAGGGACTGAGGGACTTCCATGCTTGCTGATTTCCTACGTAGCTTTTCCATTGAATCTGAAGCTACTGTGACATTTTCAATGCAGTCTTATTTCCCTTTGTTTTCAACAAATGTTAAAGTGATGCTATTAAGTTACTAACTCGCTTAAAGCTGGCAAATGTGGGAAAACAGATACAAGATGGTGATTGTTCTGCAGGATTAGAAAGGGGATTGTGAGGCCATGTCTAGGTTTGTGATAAGGCGACTGTGGAGCCCTGCAGATGACTTTGGAGTATGTAAAACCACTCGTATTTATGTGGGATTTTTTTCTAAATAATTGGATTTTGTTTTATGCAGCAGTGAAACTTAACTACAGAGAAGGTCAGCATCTAGACAATATCCCATTTGAGGTCAGCTAAGAGTCTGTACAATTCTTGGGTTGGCCATCTCTTCTCTGTAAGAGATTTCACCCAGAAAGTGAAAATTTCATGACTAACCAAATGAAAATAACAGCTTACCTGTGTGCACAAGCCTCTTGGAGCAACAGGAGCACTATGGGACTTCTGTAAGCAGACATGGATGAAAAGCAGCCAATTCTTGAAGAGAACCATGAAGTGCTAAGAGGCAACAAACTACTTGGTCCATCTCCAGCAAAAAACACATTCATAAAATGCATAAAGAAAGAGGGGCAAAAGGTTTTGAATAAGTTACTCAGAGGAAATAATGTTCTGCCATTAATTGGATTAAATTAAAAGACCCCGTATTTTTCCTGTGGTAACAAATATTTGTAAATTTATCGTATGCTTCTCCATGAGATACTTAATATTCAATTGGAGGCAAAATTAACAGGAACAATCTATTCTTATGTTCCATGTACAAAATGAATAGCTGTTACAAAATTGGCGGTTTTGAGAAATTGTTTTTTGTTTGGGATGCCTTAAGGAATTGTATTTTTTTCGTAGCCTTATTGATTGTGGAAAAAAAAATTCTTATGAGGTTTGTCTATTAAAATAACAATGATTTATTAACTTTTTGCTCTTCTCCCCAATTTCAGATGGAAGATTTCCAGATTTATGAAAAATACTGTCAAAATAAACCTCGATCTGAAAGTTTGTGGAGGCAATTTTCAGATTCTGTATTCTTTCAGGTATGCTTACTTGAGTCTCTGAAGCAATTTTGTATTTATTTTTTGTTTAAATTCATAATTTATCCCAAGAATGAATGACAAAGTGTATTGATTTGTGTATTGATGGAATCTGATGCTGATTGTAGGAATGTCAAAGGAAACTTGACCACAAGCTCAGCTTGGACTCATACTTGCTGAAGCCCGTTCAAAGAATAACCAAATACCAACTATTGCTAAAGGTACGTGCTATGAAACTGTAATGCTATGCGTATTTTTTTTCCTTTTTCTTTAAATGCTGCTACTCCCATCCTGCTGGTGAGAAATCTCAAAGTTAGCAGAGTGCTTTATAAATCAAATCAGACAAATCCCAATCTATCAACTTTCAGCTCAGTTCTTTTTCAGATAAAAGGCCACTGGTAGACAGGCAAACATTACCACAGAGACAGTTTGTGTAACTTCTTTTCGCCCTTATATTTCTGTTGAAGAGAATAATAAAGATGTTGATTAGGGCAAACAGAAAATACCAGGAAGGCTTTGCAACAAAGAGAAGAGTGCATCTGAAGCACATGCTGCTCATCAGTTACAGCGGCCTCATGCATGTCACAGGAATTTGCCTTGCTGGGTTTGAGAATGTGTCCAGAAAGATTCAGTTAATCATCATCTTCAAAGCAACTTGCATTCTAGGAAATGTGCTTAACTGAGATCACTGTGTGGTATTTTTAGGAATGATGCCATTATGATTCATTTAGACATACTGCGTACACAAGAGAGCAAAATCAGAGGAATATATGATTGTAAGTTTTAAAATGAAGGTGTAACTTTTTGCCATGCTTGAAACTGACTTGTTCTAGGAAATATTTACCATATAGACACAAGTTTCAATAATTGTATTTTAACAGTGGCTTACTCTTGAGTTAAAACTGAGTCAGAGTTAAGAGCTTTCAAGGAAATACTTTGCGCTTATATGAGGAGAGAAGTATTCGAAAAGTTTTCTGTTCCGAGAATCTTTACTTCCTGAACTGCATGAGTAAATGCTTATTCTCATCCTGTAAAGCCTGTGAGGTTCCATGTGAACTTGCAGCTCTGATTATCAAATGGGAAGATAGAGCTTCACCAACAAGCTCTTTGGAGAAGGAATACTCTTTAAAATGTGTACGCAGTGCTCTATGTAGTATGTTTAGGTCTGTGACTAGCATCCCAGAACCTACTTATTCAAATAACAAATGCAATTTGCCTATGTTTTTTGTAATTGTTATTTTTAAAAGTAAAAACAAAAGCATGAGTAAAAATAAGGGAGGAAAAAAGATGGCATTGGTATTTCTTTTGTTTTGTTTTAAGCAATTGTGGTGAAAAATGCTTGCTAACTCAGTTTTGTAAATTTGTTAGGTTGTGCTTATGAAAAGTTTAGGAGAATGTGTGGCTAATTAGCAGCAGATTTGAGAAGTAAAACCTTGGAGTCTTCTGAGTTAGAGCCAGTATTTAATCCACCAGCTTATCAAGTGTAAAATTCACTGGATAACTTCAAAAATGTAGGCCAAATTTGGTGTTAAAATTCAAATATTCCTAGTTATCGCTGTTTCTGAAACTAATCATGTTGTCGTTCCTTGCCCACTCAGGAAATGCTGAAGTACAGTAAGAACTGTGATGGTGCTGAAGATCTCCAGGAGGCATTAACTTCTATCCTGGGTATTCTCAAAGCAGTTAATGATTCTATGCACCAGATAGCCATTACGGGCTACGATGTGAGTAACCGTGTTTTTTCATATTTTTGGTTTCTGGGTGCCTCCATACAGCATATTCCCTCCCTGTTGTCTACTAATAACAAGAAGAATGTTTTACAAAAGATGCCTTTAAGCTTCATTATGTAATGAGAACAGTGGAAAGAGGATCTCTGTATTTTCTGAGGTTTTCCAGCCATGAATAATATTTTGCTCTGTCTACTCAAGTTTTGTTTCTTTGATCTACTTGACACCAAGTTAGAAACAGAGAATCAACACGAACAGTCTGGTTTAGGCTGCTGCCAAATGGGAGTCACTTTCAGGTTCTTTATATCCATGTGTAAAACTACACCTAAAACTTCCAGGAAATGAAAACAAACAACCAGTAATGCCAAGGAGCTTCAGAGTAGGCATTAGAAAAGAACAGACATGTATTGTGCCTCCCTCTTTTTCTATGTGTGGATCTCTGTACTTTGCTATTGCTACTCTCGACTGTAAAATTCCGCCCGAACAGCGTAGGACAGAAAATATTAAACACCGACTGTATTTCCATCACCTTTCCAAATTCACCATAAACACTGATGTGAGAGATTACTTGGAATGACAGAACTTGCAAAGACCTGTTCAGAGTAAGTGTTTTAGTCAGATGTTACCTCTTTGTAGTTATAAATATCACTTTCTTTTTTACAGGGAAACCTGAATGAGCTGGGCAAACTTCTAATGCAGGGATCTTTCAACGTCTGGACTGATCATAAAAAGGGTCACTCAAAGGTGAAAGATTTGGCACGCTTCAAGCCAATGCAGCGACACCTGTTCCTCCACGAGAAAGCAGTGCTGTTCTGTAAGAAGAGAGAAGAAAACGGAGAGGGATATGAGAAGGCACCTTCTTACAGCTATAAACACTCCTTAAATGTAAGGCACTGAGCAGTCCAGTAAGGTAGTAGCGATACTGAGGGCTTAGTTGTAGTAATATACTTTTTTTTTTTTTTTGTCAGTGAAGTTGCACTATAGTTTTTCAGTGTAAATTTCTCCCTTTCAGGCAAATGTAACTGATACTGCAAATCTGTGTCACTTTGTGTTGGTGGGAGGAGGTAAATTCTCCTTGGTAGAAGTCTAAAACTCTAGTCTAGCCAAATGACAGTTGCGTTAATCACGTGGAAAACATAGTAATGGGTAATACAAAATAGATGTAAGATTTGTCTGGATTCTAAGAGACAGCTTGTGGGACCTTTCTTCCCTCTGAGGTAGCCACGCTGACACAAAGCACTGGAAGTCTTATGTCCAACGTGCAGATTGTATGCTTTCTTTTCCTTGAGCAAGAAACCAAATGTGGTGTTGCTTCTCATTTTTCACTTATAATTACCAAAGAATACCGTTAGCCTTCTGCTTCCATTGTTATCTGAATTGCAATTCGGTAGGTCAGCTTCTGTCCTTCTTGCTTCCAGATGGCAGCAGTTGGAATAACAGAAAATGTCAAAGGTGATGCAAAAAAATTTGAAATCTGGTATAACGCAAGGGAAGAAGTTTACATCATACAGGTAATAACGTGCAACTCCGTTTAATAAAAATAATTAAAGTAATAATAATAATTAATCAAAAATGTTGGGAGGTGTTTCTAACCCTAACAAGATCTGGTTTGTTTTGTTTTTTCTTCCCTGGATTTTTTAATCATGTTTCTCAGTATCCATGGGGGATATTGCACACACCATTGCTGTTGTTTTCACTGGAATAGTGGATTTTTGTGATCCAGGGCAAGACCATAGCACATGCACAGCTCTCTCCCTCAGTTTCTCCTTGCTGAGGGACTGGAGAGAGGGTCTGACTGTCCCTCTTTAAGAGTTCCTCTGAGATTGTGCTTTGGCTTGCAGCTCTTTGTACGCTTGATGCCTGATTGTATTTTTATTTTTTTCTGAGTAGGCACCAACTCCTGAAGTTAAAGCTACTTGGGTAAATGAGATCAGAAAAGTGCTGACTAGTCAACTGCAAGCATGCAGAGGTAAAATATTTTGGATGTACACACACATTTTAGCCTCTTTTCTCTTTGACCTTCAAAACCTGTTCTGTTCACTGTGCGGGACTGTAAAAATGAAAAGATTAAAACACAAATCAGTTTATTTTTTTTTTCTTTTCTCCATTACAGAAGCTAGTCAGCACAGGACACTTGAACACACACAGAGTTTACCTCTACCAGCATCGTCTTGTACAAGGTAAGTTTGCTGTCAAATCAGTCTTGTTGTTTTGAAAATATGCTTCTACATTCTCTTTGCGCAGTTCTTTATTACTCTCATCCCGTAATACAGACCCTTACGTTTTAGGGTTTTTTAGGTTTCTTATTAGTATAGAGCTGTAAAGCTTGGGGTTTATATACATCTGCAGAACTGCTAAGCAGAGCAGCAGTGGCATGGGCTTTGCAGATAAGCAATTTTCTGTGCCAGACAAAATCCTGGTGGTATTACGATTCTGTTTGTTGAACAGCCAATTACATACCAGCTGTATACTTTACACTCCAGGTAAGAGAGTTATGTGCAGCAACCTTCTCCTTCTTTCTCTGTTCTTTTCCCTGACTGATTTTTCCTTTCTTCTTCCAATTTCATGGTTTTTCTTCTTTTTGCCCTTTACGGAGCATTCTTTTCTATTTTTCATTTCCTTTTCCTTCAGCTTCCTTACTGAGTGATGTATCAATTCCTTCAGTGTCTCCAGTTTGGAGTTGAGCTTTTTCTTTATTTTCCAGTGTTTCATCCTTCACCTTACCATCCTACGAAAGTACAATGTTTTGCTTTTTCCTGCTGTTCTGCCCTTCTCTGACTTCTACTCACCTTTTTTTTTTTTTTTTTGTCATGATGTTATGTGCATATTGTATTTACCACTAAGCCCATATACTCATCTTCGGTCATTCCTGTGTGGTGTGTGCTCGAATATGTATCAGTAGCTCTGTCCTGCATTCCTGTTCTGTATCCGCCTATTTATCACCTAGAGAATTTCCCAGACATCCCAACTGTCGGATGTCTCTCTCTTCCATTTCCAGTCAGAGTTGCGATGGAAATCTAGGTGCAAGATTTAGCATATCATCTCTGTTCATGCCTTGTCTGTTTCCTGTGTTAAGAGCTTCAGAGAGGCAATTTTTGGGGGTTTTGGGTTTTTGTCTTTGTTGTGGTTTTGGTTTCTTTGTTTCTCCTTTCCTTTGCATGTTCTGGAATCTGTGTCAGTTGTCCTGAGCTGTCTTTTTAGTAGCTCCCACTGCCATAGTATGCTTGCAGCCAAAATGGACACCTTTCTCCTTTGTGTGAGCTCACGGTCTTTCTGTGCACAGTCACCAATGTGCATAGCTTCAGCCCTGGAAACTGTGAACTGAGAAGTAGCTAAGAAATAGTTTTTCAGCCTATACCTCTGTATGCAAAAGGCAACCTGTGAGCCAAGGTCATCACCCTTGTTCAGACCCAAATTTGCTGGAGATGAGTTGATTGTCTTTTTTTCTTCCAATAAACAGTCCTTCAAGGAACAACATCAGAAACATGAAAAAAATGGATGAGAGAAAAGCTGACCTCACAAGTCTAGAAGGTTATGTCACCACAGTAGTGCCAAAGTACCCTGAGAAAGGCAAAGGTGAGTTTGCATGTCTATATTGTTACCTTTAGTTGTAAAGAGCATGCTTGCACTGCAGATGCGCAGGCAGATCCACCAACACAGTAGCCATGGTAGTAGAGGCAAATGCAATGTTACACTTGAAGGAGCAGGGCTTTGCTGCTTGCAGCCCACCCACAACGTGCTGCATATGCTGGGTTAACATGCCAGTCCAATCTGCCCTTACCCTGGGGGATTTTGTGTGGTGTGGACAGGCCCAAAGCCACCCAGGTGAAGGACAGCCCAAAGGAGGTGGGAACTGTGGGTAGTGAGGTCTTAAGTTTTCTCTTACAGCTGCCTGGCTTCTCAGGTTTCACTTCTTCAGGATAAATTTGTCAGCATTTCCTGTTTTGAAGAGTATTTTTTCCTCTTAAATTTTGGTTTATGTCACCAAGATTATTTACTGGACTAGTGGTAGCGCAAGCCCCTGATCAAGTAAGGACAGCTGGCCATTTGGGTTCTTCTGTTGTACTTGGACTTGGTTGTCCTTTGTCATCCTGAAGTGCTGGTTCCCTGGCAGGGCTGTGAATGATTTTTTTGCCTCGACCTTTTCATGGCCTTCTCCCCTTTCTTTCTGTGTGTCTCTTTTTCTTTGTAGATGACACTAGCTCTACCTCAGAATGCTCTGTACTGTCAAAAAAGCGCTTTACACTGCAGGGCTTTACTAACCTCAAAAGTCAGAAAGGTAATTTAAAGAGGAAAAAAAAAATAAAGCTAGATGTTTTCTATTTAAGGTTGTAATTGGAGCATCACTTTGTGTGTGTTTGCGTGCGTGCAGTGTAACAGGTTCATGTATGCTTTTTCAATGTGTATATGAGCTTGCTCTCCTGTGTTCACGCTGGGATCCTGAATCACAGCCCATGATGGGGAGATTTTGAGAGAAACTGGCTCCAGTGTGGGAGAGGGCAATAAGCCTGCAAAAGCAGAGCTGCTGGAGATGCAAGGGAGGGAATTCTGTTTCCAATGCTTCCAGCCTCATTAGTGAGGCCTAGGAAGGAGTTTATAGTTGTAGGAACATAGAAGAAGGAAGTTACCTTCAAATCAAACGCCTGGCCTGCTTCCAGCTTGAGTGGATCTGCCCCAAATGTACCCATACTTGGCAAGAATGAATCAAGGTTTTGCTGGAGTGTTCCCGTTTATAAAGCATGACTACAGCAGAATGTTTATGACGTTGTTTGGCTAGATACACAAGTAAATACAAATTTCTTTATGCTTCCAGAAATTGTCTTTACTCCTTTCTTTTTTGCTAAAAGAGGCAATAGGATTCCGAGATCTCTCTTGCTTCTTCCTGCCAAGTAATCGCACTGGTACATTCACTTCTTGCTTTGAAGAGCTATCTTTGAACACTCTGAATGATACTAAGATGATCACACTTGTCCAAGAGCACGATATTTTATTTTTTTTTCCAAGCGTCTTTTCAGAATGCCTTTTTAAGTCTTGATTACCTTTGAGTTCTTTCTGGAGAGACTGACTCTAGGGTTATGTATCTGATAATAATGAGGTGAGCACTAATATCCCACGCTTGCCTTGACAGAAACTCCACCTTCTACTGCTAAAAGCCAGACATTGCCAATGATCCTTCTGACAGGACCAGGTATTGCTGTAGCACTAGATTTATATTAAAATGATTGTTTAAATCTGGTCATGTTTGTCTAAAATTGAAATTAATTGTATTCACTTGATGCCTAGTTCATTTCAAAAAGTTTATGTATACTTTACCTATAAAGCAAATTTGTCAACTTCAAAAAATTTTGTGAATAATTAAATTCTCCTGTAATTGAGCAATGACAGCTAAAATTAGTGATCACAGAAATCCATTTGTTTTCCAGTGTAAACTCAAAGGTATTTAGCATGCAATCCACCTATTCTCTTTTTTCCAGTTCTTCAATATCTCTCTTCTGTGTTTTTTGCCTATTCATCCTCCTGCAGCTTCTCCTACCAGCCCTGACAAAAAAGCTAAGCGGCATGAAGTAGTGAGTGATCCAACTCCTTTTGGTTTAAGAGGTAGAGTGTCACCACGTCTTATACTTCACAAATTCCCACACGTCCCTGATACCTGGGAATGCCTGTCTGGTGATGTTGTTGCAGTATTGACATCTGCTGGGTTTTTCCAGTTGGCTCCATCGGCTTCTACATACATTGGTTTTGATAGCACAGCTTGTTGAAATTTTACCTTTGGCATCAAATTGCCTTTGGCATATGGCTAACTTTTAGTTTTTAGGAGAGGGTGGTGGGAAAGTGATCTTCTGCTGAAGAAACACCCAGAAGCTGGGAGTTAATGGAACTACAATGGCATCCAGTTTAGGTAGCTTTCTAGTTAGCATCTTCCTCTCACTGTGCTCCTTGTGGAGAAGATTTAACTTCAAAAAAGGACGAAAAAAGAGAAAAATTGAGGGGAAAAAAGAGTCACTTATTCTGATCAGAGAGGGGATCATCACTGACCTGAGGAAATTACATTGCGCTTTAGGTCTGCATTTATTACTGAAGTCAGAGTCTTGATGCATCTTTTTTTGGGTAACAGAAAGCAATTTTCACCACCCCGTTAACTCCAGATGCTTTAACTGAACCCCAAGGAGCAGTCTGCCTCCTGTCCTCCCAACCCACAGCTAAGCAATGAATAAAAAAGCTAAATTCAGTTAAATGACCCATTTCTAATTCACAAGGCTGTTGGCAAAGGCTTAAGTACAAACCTCTGAGACCAATTAACTGGAGAGCACAAGGGATGTACTCCCTCTCTTCCTGGCTCTCTTTCCATGACCATTTCTTAGAAAATATTATGCTAAAGATTTAGCTGTTATCAGCCCTGCCCTCCTCCTCTTCTCCAGGTTTTCACAGCCTTTATCTTTGTCTCAACTGTGGCAATGATGCTGGTTCTGATGCTGTGCTGGGGAAACTGTGCAACACTCCTCAACTTGTCTGAGCAGCAGGCAACGTGATTTGAGGGCAGACACCTGCAGAAACTGCAAGTGTGCATGTGAGGGTTACAGTGTTAATTTTCTGCAAGCAGCTGTCAAACCTCTGAGTTATCCAAGCACCATGGAAATCCTGAGGGCTTGAAAATGCTTTTTATTGGCCTTTTCCAAGGATGGCAGAGTTTTACAGGATGGGTGGTCCTAATCATTGCTAATTTACAATAACATTTTTGAGTCCTCTGGATGCTTTTCTGCCTTGCTGTCCTGCCCAGCAGCCTCTCACGGTAAGGAACAACCAACACCAAGTAATGAATTTTAAACATTTGGTAACTTCCCATTTTTGTCTTGCACCTTCTGATCTCTTCTGACACTTTCTCCCCTCCTTCAACAACTCAGAGCAAGGAGCAGGCAGTGGGCTCAGCCATTTCAGGGTGAAACTGCACCACGTGCTGGTCTCAGCTTCCCAGGGCAGAGCGCACTGCTCCTACTCCTTTCCTTCCACGGCTGCATTAATCCTGTTTACATCCCGGTGAGCTCAATGAACGTGAATTAGTGATAAAATTTAATCTCGGAGATGGAGCCTACTCTATAAAGAGTAGTGGGCTTGTTTCTGAAGAGAAGCAGTTGGTGAATTCTCAGTTTTCCTGACACTGTGAAATCTAAGCTCGCTCACTTCTGCATAGCCCTTCCTTTTCTCAGCCTTATGTTTCCTGCCTTTATAGGGAGCTCTTACCTACTCACATCATGCAGAATACACACATGCACCTTGGATGAGCATGCATAAACTCAGAGCCTGTAGCTAGCTGTGTGACCATAGTGACCGCTTTTTTTCCAGTATTGGGAAATGTCTTGCTCATGTTAGCCAGCCAGCTTGTTGAGGAGTAGGTGTACTGCTGTGGCAGGATGGGGCAAATCTGCTCTTACCTCCCTCAGCACAATACACAGAAAAAAGGCAAACAAACTATTCCCCAAAATGTTGCAGATGAGTGAGTGTTCCAGGCCAGTGAGTGTGATGCTACAGGAAGAGCAATTACAGTGCTTGGAACAATTAGAAGAAACCAATTAAAGAAACAAGTTTTCCTCTGCTGTGTTGTTCTTGACTTGGAAATAACTGAAAGGGTTTCAGCTCTGTCCCACGAGCCTGCTAGGAGGTGTGTTTCCAAAGAACTGTGCATGTAGTACAGCAGGAATTTATTACTCAGTTTCTTCACAGATTTCATCCTTAACCCTGGACAGGGCCAGGTGGGTCAGCACTTCTAGCCTTGTGCAGGGCACCCAGCAGCGCAGGCGAGGTAAAAGACCCACTCGGTTTGGTGTGCTCTGAGTGTGCTTCCTCGGATTGCTTTGGCTTTCCTCTGACAATGCTGTTTTTGCCTTAATGTGCTGGCACGAGCAGCCAGGTGGCAAACAAACTGCAGTGGAAGAGCAAAAATGCTCTCTCAGCCTAACTAATTAACTAAAAGTTGGGAGGTTTGTTTTTCCTCTCAGTCTTTCTCTTTGAGTTTTCTTATTGTTACTATTTGGCTTGAACCAAAACGTGACTTGGAACTATTTGTCCCTTTTTATTATGACTTTTTCATTATAAACTGGGCACATGTATTAGCTGCTGGCCTCAATGAAAAGCATCCTGCTAGTGAAACTTACTGTAGTTTTATTTGGAAAAGGATTTTGTGTGCTCTGGATGTGATCCAACCTCATAATAAATGAACGCTTCACCCTTAGAGTGTAAAAGAAACACTTGGCCATAAGTGACAGGCAGTAGACTCTTCTTGTCGCGTTCGGTGCAATGACTTGGTGCTGAGATAATTCAGAGTGGTTAAGCATCCTTGTGTCAGCCTGAATACCCTTAAATAATAAGCGGCGTTGCCAGCTGTCTTAGTTTCTAACAGAAGCTGCTTGTCTCATAGTCAAACCACAACACCAGGTAAAGTACAGAGTGCCTGAAGCTCCTGCTGAATTTTTTGACAACAGTGCTCAACAGTTTGAGTAAGACAATGCCCATCCATCCCATGTTCCATCCTGGTTTGGTTGTTTTGGGTGACAGCTGTGTGGGGTCATCCCTTCCCATAGAGTAAGCCCGTCCTCTACACCCTCTCAAGAGAGAGAATCTCTCTCCATCATTCAAATTTGTTTAAGGCAGAAGGAGCTGCTTTTTAAGTTGGGAATTTGCATTCTTTCCATCCACATACATCCAAAGGGCCAAATTCACTGCTGTGCATCACCACAAATCCACTTAGCCTCGTGTGAATCTTTTTCCAGCTGTGAATTTCACCTGGTGGCTGAAATAACTTCCATCTGTCAGGTTTTCCTCCTGTTATGTTGATCGCTTTGGTGATTTTCAGGGGGAAGAACGCTTCTCCCAGTCAGCGTTACGCTGCTGAAAAGTTAACTGTCAGCTGTTTCTTCACCAAGGTTGGGCTAAGACGTCTCATTCTCTTGATGCGTCTGAAGAAAATGATGGCTGGTCGAGTGCTGAGGAGCTGCTGAATTCATCGGATGCGGAGGAAGAAGGAGGAGGAGGAGGCGGAGGGGGAAACGAGATGAAGCTGGTAACCAGAAAAGCTTTCCTGTTGAGCTAAGCAAATGTTACTGCGGGGTGTGACGGTATACAGGAGAGGTTTTGAAACTTGCGGGAAGGAAAGTGTCTGCTTCAAAATCCTCAGCCAAGCAAAATTCCTCGGGCAATGGGAAGTATCCCATTGTCTTAAGTCAGCCTCGTTTGTACCTTGGGAAGGTTCATCTGTGCCTTTGTGTACCCACAGGCCAGCCAGGCTGCTTGTAGTACAGCAGTCAAGCAATGGCAAGCTCAGCCCCTGTGTCGCTTACATCACATCACGAGTTCTCCAGTTCCTTTTTTCTCCCTTGGGATTTTTTCTTTCATTTGGTAGAGATTTTACTTAGTTGTAATGGAAACAGAATGTTTTTCAGGCTGTAAGAACTCATACACTGAGTTTGCATGTACTTGAACGGCAAAGTTTTGCTGCCTCCCAGAATGCACATCTGCACTGTCTTCAACATGGATGTGCGTGAGGAGGAGAAAGAAGGGACAAGTGCTGTAACTTTTCTAACAAAAACTGCAACATACTTTGAAGTACTCAGAAGAAATAATTTGTTTGTGTTTCTCCCTGTGTGCATTTAGACTCCTGGGAAATACACAGTTGTGACTGATTACGAGAAAGGAGTTTCTGAAGAATTTACAGTGAAAAGTGGAGATCTAGTTCAACTGATTCGTGAAGGGGAGGATGGACTTTGGTACGCAGATCTGTTTGGAAACTTTTATATGCAGAACTGTGTGCGGAAGGCAGATGTTCAGGGAAAACCTTTTGAATGCAGTAAATGAAGCAATTGGACTGGTTTTGTTTTGTTTTTATAGGTATGTGAAGAACCTGACCACCGGTAGAGAAGGCTGGATCCCAGCAAACAACCTGCTGACGCTCATCGGCAATTCAAAATCAGCTCAATCTTTAAGCAGCTCTGGTAGGCTGTTCCTTATAAATGAGATGATTGTTTATCTGAAGATTCCTGTCATGAAAGAAAGTTGTGAAAAACAACCAGTATGTTTCTTGTGTTTTTTTTCTTTCCTTTCCCTTTCCCAGAATCGGGCACTGCTTCCAGCACTCTGAGCACATCATCAAGTTGCAGTGATAGCTGCAATGCCAGCAGCGCCAGCTTCTCAGACATTAAGGGCTGACGTCAAATTTTCACCCCACCTCCATGGAAGGTAAATCTGGAGTTTGAGTCCAACATCCAGAACTCTGCATAAGACGGCCAATGGAGAACCACCTGTTCTGTGTTGCTGGCTTCGAGTATTTTCTCTGTTGATTTTTCAAGATTCTCACAGGAGATTCCGACTGGAAAGTGCATGGAATGTGAAGTTGTAAATAAAAATTAAATAATCTGAAGTAGAGTATGGTAGAGGCTTCTCCTCTGAAGTTTGAAGCTGCAGAGGTGCTAGCATAAAACACGTTTTCCCACTGATATACAATCAGGTTTCTGCAGAACTGTATTTATTCTGTATTAATTCGTAACAGCCAGAATCTGAATGTGAGCAAACTGTGTTCAGTGCTAAATCCTCGTTGTAAACTAATAACAGCAATCACTGTACAGGATAGATATGAGGAAAATGAATCAGAGTTTACAATTTCTCCTCCCCAAAGTACCCCTTCTCCACAGATGTACCTCATTCAGTGCAGTGAATGGGACTCACAGCAACAGGAAGTAAGTTTGGTTGAGCCGTTTCTCTTGGGTCCTCAGGACACTCTTCTGTGCCCTAGAGACCAGATGCAGAAAGGAGCAATTCACTGACCACAACAGCATCAAAAGAAACTGTTACTTTATCCTTCCCAACCTTTTGATAATCTGTGCAATGGAATGGCTGTTTTCGAGATATTGTGACCTCCCAACCAATCTCTTTACCAAGATGTGTTTACATAGCCTTGGCAATTTAGTAGTATCTTCTTCCTTACACAGGTGCACAATGAAACACAAACATTCACTAGATGACCTCTTAGGAGAATAACTGCATGGTTACCTTCAGCTCTGACAATTAGCATGCAGCTATGGGCAAAGGAAACTATCGTGGCTTCGCTACATGCCAAGAGCCTTTCTTCAGGCACACCTAAGGGGGTGTGAAACCAGGCGTGTTTAGTCAATGGTGTTTGTTGCAGATTTGGTCAGAGAGACAAAAAGGACATAATTTTTCATAAAGGGGAGCATGGGTGAAGAAAAAATCTTTATTAGAGTCAGATTTGTCCTGTAGCTGAAAAATTTTGTAAAGATTTTAGATTTTTTAAAGGAAAGGTAGTGCTAAACTTGTTATTTCTCAAGGTCTGATGTAAGCCATTGTTATAAATTTTCACCTTGTCAGATGTTCTCTGCACTTTTTTCTTACAAACAGTACAGAATTGTGTGCATGTATGAAGTAATATATTCATTCCTTGATGTCTTTCAAGTTATTTTACTTATGAAAATAGGTTTTTACCTGATTTGTTTACCACATTACCTAAAAATAACGTGGATGAGTATAATTTTTCAGAAGCACTAAGCACAGCAAACTATGTTGAGGAACCGCTGTTAATTATCGGACGCTCTCTCTGATGGCTGAGCCCTGAAGTCTATCTTTATGCTGGAAATTGAGATTTTAGAGGCTGTAGCTTAGGAAACTAAAGGAGAAATACTCTAAATAATGATCGTGGTCCTGGAGTTGCTAAAGCAACCCCACCTCAGACACAATCAAAAAGAAGCTGGCTGTGTACAAACCGAGACGTGTATACCCACACATACATGCACACATGTATGTGCCTGGATCTATACGTGCATGTGTAGATATGTAAATGTGTAGATATTCCTTATCCATGTAAAAGATGTATTTATAGTCTTCATGCTGCTGAATGTGTCACTTTTACAATTCATAAACACTTAAGTTTCTTACAATACTGCACTATAAATGCAGATCAGGGTTATACTTCAGGCATCTTTTCCAACTCTGCAATCCTCTGATCTTCCTTTAATTATCCCATGTAATACTGTGCTGACCAGGAATATTTAGGCTGATTCTTAACAATGAGACAGCAGCATGAGATTCAGCTTATCTTCATCTTTGTAAGTTATTTTGTAAATTCTGTAAGATAATTTACCTCTATATTGCTGTCCTTGCTAGGATAAGACTGTTCTGTCATTTCCCACCGCAGCCTCATTCGTGTTGTTTCAACGGTGTTCTCCACGTCATGGCACTTTAATACAACCCATTTCACCGTTTCCTTTTTTTTTACTGCTGTTGTGATTTAGAGGTTCAAAGTCGGAGGTCTCTATTGTAATTATGAAAATTTGAATAAATTTCAGCACTTCCTGCTGAATGCCTTTATACAGAGGTGTTCTGTGCTTTATTTTGATATCACGGGCAAAGCTGCTTATGGGTATCGTACAAAAAACAGAGTGGATTTGGAACAGAGAAGCAGGTCTGGCTGGCTGCACAAGCCTCAACAGCGAGGTGCTTGGCAGGTCTGTGTTCAGATCTTCTGTCTATTCAGCCTGGATCATCTCAGAGAAACACCATTTTATCCTGGTAATCCCACCACACTTCTTTGGAACTGGGGATTAAAGCGCGGCTGGAGGTTGAGGATTAAAAAGGACACCCAGTGCCAGACTGTCTCTTCTCCCACAGGCACCTTTGTGAAAGAACTCACCTCATTGCTGGGTTTTCCCTAAGAGAGCCGTGGCTCCCCTCCTCCTCTGTGTGCTCCTTGACCCTACGGCCTTCGAGCAGCAGGTTGGGGGCCTGCGTCTGGCCATGGCAAAGCTAGGTGAGAAATGAGAAATCAAGTTTATCTGTGCCTCATATGATGAGGAAGGTGTTTGCACATTTGTGGGTCAATGGCTTTACGGACCACCATGCCATGGTAGGAGGGGAATTTCTGACAGAGCTGGAGTTACTTGAGCTGAGAATGACGCCATCCACGGAAGCTCTCACTGGGGTTTGATTGCTTTCCTTTACTCTTGTTCATGTAACAGCTGCATCTGTAGGAAGTCCAACGCTTCTGAACACAACCACATCATAGCTGTTACAGCAAAACAATAAATGAATTCCAGATCAGATTTACCCTAGTGCTAAGTTAAAACGTTTTTCTATATAAGAGCCTCCTTCCTAGGAGACGTCTTTTTTTAATTCTAATGATGATTATTTCCTATTGCAAACACTGTGAACTCATCCTGGGTTCTATGTACCCTAGATAACCAGCTCAAAGCTGGAGCATGGTCCTTCCTGGTTCCCAAGGCTGTGCTCCTGCCAGCTACAGCTCTCTGAGTCCCCCCTATTCCCCGGCTTATGCTCAGGGGATTTTGTTTCCCTCTCTTCTACAACACTTACTCAGGCAGCTTTTGGCCAGATCAGCTCCCAGCACCAAACCTGTCCCCTCTGTGCGTGGCAGCGACCGTGCTTGCTCCCATGGCCAGGCAGCCTGTGCCGAGTCAGCGCTGTCCATGCAAAGGGGAGTCCCCTTGGCTTTTCAAAACAAGAGGCCAAGTCATGGCCTGGGCAAAGGAAACCCCCAGGGAGCAATCCCAGGGCTCCATGGCTCTGAATCCCATGGAGGCAGCCCCAGTGCACCCAGCTCCCAGTCCCTACAGCAGTGAGAGGTTTCTACCTGAGGAGAAACACTGCATGAAAACACGCTTGGTGTATTTGTAGCTCTCCTGAGGATCGTGACTGCAGCTGCCTGTACTGTACCGGCAGCAGCCTAAAGGTGGGGGTAGAAAATCAAGGACGGAGGTTTGCCTTTCTGCCTTGAAGGGCTTTGACTAAGGTGAGCCGGTTTGGTGCTGACATATCCTCCTTGACAAATCGATCAAAAGGAAGTGATGAGTCGCCCTTCAGGTTTTTGTATTTTTTTATTTCACATCAATTGCCTTATCCTCAGGCAGCATAAGAAGCAGGAAAACAATATGCACACCAAGATTAAAAAATAAAATTGTAAGCACTTGCATTCAGAGCTGGCCACAATAAAAAATCTCAAAATGTTATCATCTCCCCATCTTCTGCTCCCTCTCTGTGAGCTTAACACTGCACCAGGATGCAGCGCTCAGTCAAACAGGCACCTAAGGTTCTCCGGGGAAGAAACTGCCCTTTTGCAGTCTAAAAAGTAAGAAATGTACTTTAGAGCTTAGTGGCATAAAATTCATATGTTTACAGGCGAGTACAATGGAAACAGGAGATAATTAACTTGACCGCAGGCTTGGTTTGCTTTTAATTAGTCTGATAAGTGAATGGTGGCAAGTTACAATTGCTGTTGGGGATTGAGGCCGAATTTTCCATGTTTAGCTTATTCCTAATCCCTTTCTACCTAGACAGCTCACTTCAGTGATCTCAGGGTATTTCTGAAATAGAATTATATATATATTTTTAATTGTCTCTGAGTGCTGTCTCTGATGGGAAAACTCATGTTTAGGCAAGCGGTGACCAGAGGGATCGGGTCAAGTCGCAGCTCCCACACCAGCCTCATCTTCCACCCAAAATATCGGAATAAAAAATAGAAAAATTGAAAGTTTTTCTTTGGAAAATGTCAAAGTGAAACAAAACAAGAACAAAGAATAGCATGTTCTCAGACATCAGTTCATCGTGTCTTCCAGGCTACTGCTTCTGGTTTAGACTTTTTTTTTTTTACATTCCTGACATTTTTCCTTTTATTGTGTTCGTTTGTTTGTAATATTAACTTGGAAACAAAGCAACTTTGGCACATCCAAAGCATACACTAAGAAATGCCCTAAATCATATTTTCTGAACAGCTGTCCCCAGCCTGATGCTAGTAGCACTCGTGGGCAGCAGGGGTGTTTGCTTTCATCTGTGTTTACTTTGAGTTGGACGATGGATTATTTTCCTTGGAAATGCTCAGAAAATAGCAGCCAAAGCCGAAGCCTCCACTGGTGAGGAGATTTATCGAGCGGAATAGCAGGGTGATTCTCATGAACTACTGCACGACCACACATGAAAATAAGCCACAAAGTGAGGCGTAGGGATCTGCTGGGGAAGAAGAGCTGATGCCCTGACATCTACTCCTCTGGCCGGGCTCTCAGGAGAGGAGGAAGGGGAGCTCCTCTTTGGTCACCCAGCTCCAAGCAAAGCACTCAGCTGGAGTCAGTGGGAAGGAGCTTTGAGAAGAGGCCTGTGCGAAGCTGGTGAGGGCTGTAACGAAGGCCTGAGGTCCAGGTGCCTCCCCAGTGACACCTGTCACAGGCATGGGCATCCTTGCCACTCCGGTGACATCACAGGAATTTTCCTGGAAGAAGGGCTGTCCCCATGCAAACCGATTGCTGTTCCCAGCACCTGGGCTTCTCCCTGGGCTCTGCAAATAACAACAGCATTTTGCTGTATTCCTAAGCAATGAAACCAAAATCTTCCATGCTTATGGCTGCCAACAGAGGAGGAGAGGAGCACTGCCGCGGTCCAGGGGACGCGCAGTGCTGGCACACCACAGGGAAGCAGACGGGCCAGGCGCGGGGACACCGCTGCGGCACAGGGCCCAGCCACAGGGACACCACGGGGGTGACAGCAGGGACCAGGCTGGGCCAGTCTCAAGCGTGGGATGCAGCTTTCCCCAAGGAAATGAGGCAAAATGTCTTTCTGGGAAGCAGGTTCCAGAGCGGGATGCCTGCTGTGCGTACCATCACCTAACAGTGGGAATGGTGGCCCAGCTTCCTGATCCGTGAGGAATTCGGCTGAGTCCAGCACTGAAGCCACGAAACGCGCAGGGCCGACCTCCTTCTCCTGCATGCGCTGAGGGGAGGGCAGCCAGCAACTTCGCTTCTCCCCAGCAAACATGCTCTTTACCTTGCTGCTATCTCCAGTCAACATTTACCTAAGCGTGTTGTTAGTTCTCTGCTCCGATGCCACTGATTGATTTCCACTAAACCAGAGGGTTGCTTATTTCCCAGATGTAACACTATTTGCAGATTAGCCCCTCAAAGCCCTATCGCTACTCACAAAACGTAACGTGGATCAACCCCAAGCTGGTACAACTTGCTAAGCAATGAAGCTAGGTAGAGAAAACCATTGTAGGGTACTTCTTGCTGGTTAATCAGTGTCAGAAGCTCTGAGTTTCCACCAGTGGCTGGGAAATGGGAAAAGACAGCTGCCAGCACTTGCTGGTCCCATGGAGCACCAAGAGGCTGCACCTGGCTCTCTGCGGGGCGGCCATGCGGCCAGCTCAGTGCCAAGCAGACACAGGGCCTGGCGTCTCTGTTTCTCCTGAATAAGCCCTCCTGGGTGGCACATAAAGGCGGTGCAGTCAGCACAGCCTTTGCACAACAGCACGCTCCCCGCCGGCACACGGGCAGGGTGCGGGCTGCGCCGGCGCCTCGCGCTCAGCGGCGGTTGTTGCGGTTTCCATGACTCGCCGGCCCCTCCTCTGGCTCCCAGCGCTGCAGGCCGTGTCCTTTGGCCCAACAGCCCTCGCTGAAGTGTCGATACGCCACCAGGACGCCAGGGTCAGCATGGTGTCCAGGCAGTGTGTGGCTTTGCTCCTCTGCTTCCCGCTGCTGGTTCCCATTCCTCTGGAAGCAGGTATGTCGCAGGGCACGGCTGCAGTCACCCTTACCGGCAGCAGGCCTCTCCGCTGACACAATTCTCACCGCGATTCGGAGTGCTGTTGCATACAGAAATGTTTGTCCTGTGAGTTAGTTATCCTAAGGCTCCTGCTTGCTCTCAGTGATGGCAGCCGTGGGGTTGTTTTCCAGCTGAGGTGCCTGCAGCACCCCGGTGCCCGGGCAGCCACCAGCTGTCTGCCCAGCGGGGAGCAGGCACCCGGAGCTGCTGTGGTTTCATACTGAGCATTCTGCAAAGCAGGGAATCGATCGCCTGTCACTGAGCTGACAAGAAAGGAAAGAGGGGAAGGAAGGGCGCTGTGTTTCTGAAGCAGCAGAAGGAAGTGAGATGGAAGCTCTTTGGTAGCTTCGGTGTGCGTCTGTGTGTTAATCTTTGCCCAAATTAATGCAGCAGAACCAATGCCTTACAATTCTCAGGTAGCCATCAACTGAGTCTCTCAAACTGTGGTGAACAGGACTGAAAAAGAAAAGTGTAGATAGAAAAATCTGAAGAGTTCCCATGTAAACAAGTGGAGGACGCAGAAATCAAAATGGGAGGGAGCCAGTAGGCACTTGGCACACTGCTCCGTAGGGGTCTGCACGCACACCCGTACGTACGTAATGTATCTGCAGCGTGAAGTTAAGCATTAGCCTTTAAAGAAAGCCACATTCAATGCACGCAGCCTGAGTTCATCTCAGCAGAACAACCCCACTGGTGCTGCTGCAATGGACGAATGTTTGTGAAGCATCCTGTGATAAATGAGACGCGTGCCACACGATATTTTAACCCTTCAAGTAACTTTGAAATATGGTGATAATTACCACTGTTTTCTTGTAGTTCAGCAAAGTGCCCTCCCCGCAGGCAGGAGGCAGCTCCCCCTCCTCTGGGGCCCTGTAGGGAGAATGTCCTGGGGACGGGGCAGGACACAGGCACCGTCCTGAGTCTACCCACAGTTGAAGGGGAAACAGTCGCAAGCACTGACATTGTAAGCTGTTGTCACTAAGCTGCAGGATTCCCTACTGGCATGGAGGGAAAAAACAATGCAAAATGAATTATTTCAGGACTTGTGCTGTGTACTACATGGAACAAAAGTACATTGCAGACTTCTTGCCCCTTGTCCTGAATCACGCTGGGGGGCACAGCTGTGTGATCTGCTTGCACCCCGGCGCCGAGGAGCGGGTCAGTGCCATGACAGTGCCATCAGCACATTTCTATGAGCTGGAAGCGGACACAGCTCCAGGAAGTGAGCAGTGCTGACATCTGCTATTGAGCGTGTGTCCCCAGTGCCCTCGCAGTGCACGACAGAGCCATGTGGGAAGACCCCTGTGGCTGTGGTCTGTGGTGCTGGGAGCCAGGCACAGGCTCCACAAGGCAATGCAGAGCCCTCCTGTGTACCTCCTGTAGGCCTTTTACAGAAGGAAATACAAACATCTGTATTAAAGCTCGGTTCTGTCATTGTGGCCTACTGGTGGCACGGAAGGCCCATCTGCAGGTCCAAAGAGCACAACAGAGTACCCCAGGGGTCAGCTCTGGCTCCAGTCCTGTTTAACATCTTCATTAACTATCTGGGCAATGGGGTAGAGTGCACCCTGAGTACATTTGCAGATGGCACAAAACTGTGAGGAGCGGCTGATTCACCATGGGGTCATGCTGACATTCAGAGGCACGTTGACAGGCTGGAGACGTGGGCTGACAGGAAGCAAGGAGGAGGAATGACCCCAGGCAGCCAGATGGAAGCAGCTCTGCAGAAAAGGATGTGGGAGTCCTGGCGGGCACCAAGCTGAACAAGAGTCAGCAGCATGCCCTACTCAGCATTGGTGAGGCCACACCTGGAGTGCTGGCTTCAGTGCTGGGCACCACAGTGAGTGAGAGACCTGGATATACTGGAAGGAGTCCAATACAGGGCCATGAAGATGGTTTGGGACTGGAACACCTACCTCATGAGGAGAGGCTGAGAGAGCTGGGGCAGTTCAGCCTGGAGAAGATGAGACTCAGGCAGGGGAGGATGCACAGAGGACACAGCCGGGCTCCTTTCATTGGTGCCCAGTGCCAGGACCAGAGGCCATGGGCACAGGCTGGAGCCCAGGAGCTCCCGCTGACCACCAGGNCTTCAGTGCTGGGCACCACAGTGAGTGAGAGACCTGGATATACTGGAAGGAGTCCAATACAGGGCCATGAAGATGGTTTGGGACTGGAACACCTACCTCATGAGGAGAGGCTGAGAGAGCTGGGGCAGTTCAGCCTGGAGAAGATGAGACTCAGGCAGGGGAGGATGCACAGAGGACACAGCCGGGCTCCTTTCATTGGTGCCCAGTGCCAGGACCAGAGGCCATGGGCACAGGCTGGAGCCCAGGAGCTCCCGCTGACCACCAGGAGCACTGCTGTGCTGTGCGGGTGAGGAGCGCTGGCACAGGCTGCCCAGAGGCTGTGGGGTCTCCTCCGTGGGGATCTCCAGAAGCCGCCTGGACATGGCCTGAGCACCCTGCTCTGGTGTCCCTGCTGGAGCTAGAGTTGGGCCAGAGGGACCCAGAGGGGTCTGCCAGCTTCAGCCATCCTGTGAGTCTGTGAAAGGGTGAAATGTTTTGAGATAAAACCAATGAGGAACAGAGCACTGAGGACTTAGGGCTGACCGGCTGACCTGTTACCAAGTGGCTTACCCTAGTGCATATAGGACAGCTGGGTGTTGCCATGAACATCAGTGCTAGATAAAACTAGATAAATGCTTTTCAACTGCTAGAGTTGGAAGAAAGCACCTGATGCATGTTGAGACCTACTATATAATGTGTGATGCTGCTTTAGGGGTCACTGACACAAAATACTGGGATAGTATGCCTTTTCTCTTAGGCTCTGGGCTCTGAGGGATCCACGTGCCAGGTGTCACCCTACGTGGGAGGCACACCAGAGGAAGGGGGCTCTGAAAGGCTGTGCGTGTTTGCCCAGCTTCTCATAAACAGCTTGGGAGGCAGAAAAGCTTCCAGAGGAAATCCTCCCCCCTGCCCTTTCTCTCTGGAAAGCACAGATGACCAACACAACATGCCACTGTTTTTCAGTCTTTTTAAAGCAGGAAGAGGCAAACAGCATTTTGAAAAGGCACAGAAGAGCCAACAGCTTCTTTGAAGAGCTAAAGCTTGGGTCATTAGAGCGAGAATGCATAGAAGAGAAGTGTTCATTTGAGGAAGCAAGAGAGATCTACCGTGATGATGAGAGGACAGTAAGTAATGCAGGGCTGGCAGGTGGGCTCCCGCTATCCAAGGGCATGCTCTGACTCTTTAAACCACAAGAGGAAAGAAAAAAAAAAGGCACTTTGTGTCCTGTCTATATTTCCAGGGGGATACCGTGCAGCCGAGTGAGCTGCCAGAAGGTGTGCTGCAGGCACCACGCCATGCAGCACCACCTGGGGGGCTGGTGGGAAGGTGGATTCTCCCTAAGCCAGCCCCAAGCAATCCCAGGGCTGATGATCCCTTCAATTATTGCATTATGCAGTGTTTGTTTCAGTCCATTCCACCTCCTGTATAAACGGGTTATTGACGGATAACCAATCTGTGTGTATTACATAGTGCCCTTCTCTACTGGCACATGGAAGTAACACAGAATGCGGAAAATAGAGTATTTTATGGATGGCCCCTTCCACAAATTATAACAGCAAAAGGGGCACCGCTGTGTCTGTCTGCAAGCCATCCTGTGCTACAAGGGCCATAGGGCTTCACCTGAGTGACTTCTTCATTTAAATCTCGCACCTTTTTCTTCCAGAAAGAGTTCTGGCACATCTATTCTGGTAGGAGCACCCCATGCTTCCTCACAGTCGTGGTGAGGCTCCTGCTGCTGCCGCTCCTCGTGTGACCCGGGCTGACGCTGCCTGTCTTTGCAGACCCCAACCAGTGCGACTCCAGCCCCTGTCAGAACGGCGGGAGCTGCGATGACCAGTTCCAGGATTACGTCTGCCGCTGTCCCCTGGACTATGAAGGCAAAAGCTGTGAAATAGGTCAGCACTGGTGCACCTCAACAAAACAAAAACATCACTCCTAAGTCACACAATCGCTGCTGCCCTGCATCTTTCTCGCAGCAGCAGCTGCTGTTCGCACTGCCTGGGGTGTCAGTGATGGCTCTAACCACCCGGCACTGCTTGGCATCAACATAATTCTTATCCTCCTGTGATCTCATAACAAAAACTGTCTTTTTGGGGCCTGCTGAGAGAAAAGGAGGATTGTTTTTTCCTGCTCAAGTGCTGAAGTTGCTTTGACTTTGAAGCACGGTGCAGTGACTGAATGAGAGCCGAGCTGCATACGCATCATGAGCATGGGCTTTTCCTCACCAATCCCTGGAGTTCCATCCCACACAGCTTTGCCAAGCAGCAGCAGCTTTTCATGCAGTCACTGCACATAAATCACTGAAATCTACTTGGATGCCTTGCTTCCCTGTCAATGCTTCAAGTTGTAATTCGCTCATGTTAAGCACCAAAATCCATCTTCAGAAACCTTAACACTCTTTCTCCATCTTTAGCTGTGGCTGAGAATTTGAAGTGTATTTATGACAACGGCGGCTGTGAGCAGTACTGTGCTGACAAGCAGGCTGGGAAACGGACGTGCTTCTGCGCTGAGAACTACACTTTAGCGAGCGATGATGTGTCCTGCATTCCCCAAGGTAGGATGCTGAGAGAAGAGGACTTTCCAACACCTACGCATTAAGGCCATTACACATGGCTGGGGAGGTTCAGGTCAGACATTAGGAAAAATGTCTTCTCAGAAAAAATGGAAATGCACTAGGACGGGCTGCCCAGGGAGGTGGCGGAGTCACTGTCCCTGGAGGTGTTCAAGAAATATATTGATGTGGCACTGAGGGACACGGCTCAGTGCGCAATACTGGTGTGCTGGGTTGGCAGTTGGACTTGGTGATCTTAGTGGTCTTTTCCAACCTCAATGATTTTATGATTCTGTGATTCAATGACTAGGAGGTGTGAGGTATAGCCCATTGGTGCCACTCCCCACTCCCCCTAGGGCAGAGCCCAGAGTGGTAGGTTTGGGCTTCTGCTGAAGCACCCCAGAAAAGCAGTGTGGAAAGCACGTACCCTGAGCCCACCCTAAAAGTATCACTGGGACCTGCTGAGCTCAATCTGAGTTGGGTCTGCGGGAGGGTGTGCAGTGCCCCACTGGGAGGTGTTCAAAACATGGAGACTGTGTTCCAGGACATCTTCTTGAGGGAGGCCCTCACCAGCCAGAGACACCTTTGGACCCCCCTTCCCATCCCCAGAAGTCCCCTCCTCTGGGATATGGGGCATTTGAGTTCCAGTGTCCCTGCTCCTGTGGTTGAGCCCCCGCCTCCTCTCTGGGCAGCACTCACCGCCCATCCCATGGACAAGAACCAGGCAGTGGAGGCACCACCCATGGCCAGGTGGTACAAACAGAGCAGAGCAGCAGGTGTGGGGGTCAGGCTGAGGTGTCCCTGGTGAGCAGAGGGGCTTTGGACCTCACAAGTCCATTTTGTGATCTAGCTCACACTTGCTGCGAGAAATTATTTTGGGGCCAGCGTTGTTTTACTGTTGATCTCCAATCCATGTGGATTTGTGACTATAGATTCTACTATTGTATTTGCTTCAGCACAGCAGTCAAGACAGGAAGACGTCTATTAAAACTGAAGAAAATCCACTTTCCTTTTCTCTCTTTTTTTTTTTTCATTTAGTAGGTCCAATGCACCTTTGGTATTCCCCTAGGCAGTATAGCTAGATATTTCTCTCACTCATCCAACAAGGTAAATTTTAACTGGGACTCCATTAGCACAAGTTCATTATTTTCCCAGTACATGAGCTGGCACCTAACTCCGTTGCAGGTGCCTCCTTCAATTACTTTATTAGAGGGAAAAAGGAGGCCCCTGGGGCTGCGCACACAATGGACAGAGCTGCAGGGAGCACGTGTTCACGTCTAAGGAAGCAGTTCTGAGGGGCAGTGCCCTCCTACACACACCGCAATGGAGCACTCATGCAGAGAACTGATAATGACAGCCCAGCTCTCAACAACAGCAATTCAATTTAAAAGAAAAAAAATACTGGTAATGTGCTTATCCCTTATTAGCAGATTCTGCAGTGTCATGTGATGGGGAAGCTGCTTTTTGAAAAGCTGAGAACAAAGAATTCGATATGCCCCACAGGCTTTAAAGTGCATCTCCTCCTGCGTGTAGAGACGAAGATGCATTTGTTTTTGCTGTCTTCTTGGGAACCAAAACACCAATATCACAGACCGT
Organism: Penelope pileata; assembly: GCA_013396635.1. Lineage (NCBI taxonomy): Eukaryota > Metazoa > Chordata > Aves > Galliformes > Cracidae > Penelope > Penelope pileata. Next base: position 426,224 of record WBMW01003969.1, read on the forward strand.
GTGCTGCAAGGATACAAAACTCGTGAGGCCCCACCTGCAGTACTGCATTCAGGCCTGGGGCCCCCAGCACAAGAAAGACGTGGAGCTGTTGGAGAGGGTCCAGAGGAGGCCGCAAAGATGATCAGAGGGCTGGGGCACCTCTCCTATGAAGAAAGGTTGAGGGAGCTGGGCTTGTTCAGCATGAAGAAGAGAAGGCTGCAGAAGACCTCATTGTGCCTTCCAGTACCTAAAGGAAGCTTATAAACAAGATGGAAACTGACTTTTTACATGGACAGATAGTGATAGATCAAGGCGGAATGGTTTTAAACCGGAAGAGGGGAGATTTAGGTTAGATGTCAGGAGGAAATCCTTTACTCAGAGGGCGGTGAGGCCCTGGCACAGCTGCCCAGAGAGTTGTGGGTGCCCCATCCCTGGAGGTGCTCAAGGACAGGTTGGGTGGGCCCTGGGCAGCCTGACCCTGTGGGTGGCAGCCCTGCCCACGGCAGGGGGTGGGACTGGGTGGGCTTGGAGGGCCCTTCCAACCCAACCGTTCTGTGACTCTACGAAAACTGAGCAGCTGCCAGTCCCTTCACCACCCTCCTGTCATCTCTCGCCAGGTGCTTGCTCCCCTTCCAGCACCCCGACTCGTGATGCCCCGCACCACAGCGGACATGGTCTTGCACCACCTCTGGACTGGTGTTTCACCAAAAGAGCTGATCCTGCTGCTCCACACTGTGCCTGTACCTGTAACAGCCTGATGCTATCCTTGCAACAGCCGAATTAATTGGCAAGTTCAGGCTGTTACAAAACCATGGTTCAATTCCGAACAGACTGAAGGGTCCTGGCTTCCAAAATGACAAAGAAAGAGCACTTCTCATCATGGCATTACTGCAGAACGACCGCTGGCTGTGAAGGATGGTCCATCTGCTTCTGTTGTGTGAAGAATGTACTGAAAACACTAAGGCTTCCTCTGCACTGTGGATCAGAAGCAGATTTGGTCTTCAACACTCAATTATTGCCAATCTTCATGTGCATACTCAGCGATAAAAGGACCTTATGCTGAGATGCGCAGTCTGGAAGAATTAAAGATGACCTAAACTCATGCAAACTTGGAAACATAACAGAAGACATAGTGTCTGCTCTTAGGAGATCAACAAGTTGCACATCCCATATGTAAGCCTATGTCTCACCATGCCATGGCTGCTGTGCACATAGCACAACTGAGTTCAAGTCAGCAGGGTCACTGAAAACATGCAGGTTACGAGGCTCAGCAGTCACTTCCACTCTCAAGTCCACAGTCTACCTCCCAGTGCTGACATATATCTTAAGCAGGAATAGTGTTTGCAAGGTCCTGTGGTATATGAACATACGTCAATGTTATCTGTGCACCTGCCCTCTTTCTATTTGTGAAAGCATATCTGGCTGTTTGCAGACAAAAAGACCACCTGCCTGCTGAGATGCTTTGAGTTACCTACCAGAGTCCATTCTCCCAGATTAGGAACCTGTTTTTCAGCTAACAAAATTCCAGTGGAGGTGTTTATAGGAATCAGTCTCAGACAGTTTGCTGTGAATTCAGTGCAATGAAATCACACTTGTTACTCTTTTTTTTTTTCAGTGAAATATCCGTGTGGAAAAATACCAGTACTGGCAAAAAAGAATGCAACTGCAGATGGGAGAATAGTAGGTGGCTTCATCTGTCCCCCAGGTGAATGTCCATGGCAAGTGAGTCTTCCAAAACCATTTACTGTTTTGTTTTGTTCTGTCCTGTTTTTCTTGTGAAGCTATTACCTTATATTTAGTAGTCTAAATGTGTCACAATAAAATGCCAGGTTCGGGCAACCAGATGCCATGTTTCAATCACGCATCTCAGCCTTGTTCTGAGTGTCTGCTTTCCTAGGAGAGGAGCAGTAACACACCTTCCTCTGCCTCCTGACCCCTTAGTCCTTAACTCTAATGCCAAGAATTTTACCTAGGGATACACTCTTGGTCATAATACACAGGATCTATACTGAAGGATGGAGAAAATGTTGTCAGGAAAACTCCTCCCTCCTAAATTCACCACACAACCAGCATGCTACGTATTCTCAAACACAGTTGCATAAAATGACAGAAAGGAGCAATATAAAACTGGACTCTACTGAGATTCAGGTCAAAATCAGTCGAAGTAAGACCTAAACTTGCTTTATGTTGGCAGGCCCTTATAATACAGGATCAGAAAGGGAAATGTGGTGGCACCCTGCTCTCACCAGAGTGGGTGGTGACTGCGGCCCATTGCCTGGAGCACACTCATCCCAAACAGCTCCGAGTGAGGCTGGGTATGTATCTCCCTTTCCCGTGTTCTCAAGTTGTGGTTGTCTTAACTTCTCATTCTGACAAACCAGAGTGAAAACCAGACAGTGTCAGACTAGAAACCTTCTGTATCTACAAACTCCTGAGGACTGAAATGCCTGGCTGACATGACTTGCAATCAATAATTCTTCCAGGTGAACACGCAATAAATTACGATGAGGAAACTGAGCAAGAAAGTGGAGTTAGCAGGATCATCATGCATGAAGGATACACGTACGGACAAGTCAATAATGACATTGCCCTCCTGAGGCTGGAGACGCCTGTGAATTTTACGGATTACGTGGTGCCGATCTGTTTGCCCGAAAAGCGGTTTGCAGTGTACGAGCTGTCCTCCATTAAGTTCTCGACAGTGAGCGGATGGGGACGGCTACTAGATGGAGGGGCGACTTCTTCTGTTTTGATGAGAGTTGATTTGCCACGCGTGAAGACACAAGAATGTGAAAAGCACGCCAATTTAAACATCACAGAGAATATGTTCTGTGCGGGAGACCTGACCGGCAAAAAGGACTCCTGCAAGGGAGACAGCGGTGGACCTCATGCTACAAAGTACAAGAACACCTGGTTTCTGACTGGGATTGTCAGCTGGGGAAAGGGCTGTGCTGTTGAAGGCAGCTATGGGGTTTATACAAGGGTATCCAAATACATCGACTGGTTGAAGAGGAAGATGGACTGACAACGTCGAACTAGAGCATTTCCAGACAGTGTTGTTGACCCTTCATCCCTCTGTGGCATTTTCCTACTGAAGCATTACTTCATTAACTTAGATACGTGGTACGTGTGATATTATTCATGATTTGAAATGAGCCTAATGCCTCCTTGAATACATTAAATAACTTTGATATTGTTGTGAACTTGAATTCTTGTCAAGAGGGCACAGAAAGGCCCTATCAAACCAGACTCAGAGTCCCTTTCGTTCCTCACCCATTTTCAACAGAGAAAGCTAGCTGCTGAGAAACAGACTGCCAGTAATGTGTCAAGTATGCCACAGTCCTTCCTTGTGCTGCCTTCCCAGCTGCTGGTAATCACTGATGTTCAGACTTCCTGAGCTAGAAGCTGCGTGACTCTGAATGGGCACGAATGAACCCATTCGCCACATATGTGTGCAATCTCTGTTGAACACATTTACACTTCGGGCTTTCACAACTTCCTGCGCTGATGGCTCCTGTAATATGACGCTGCAATAGTGGGAGAAAGAGAAATGGTGTTTCTTTTAGCTTACGGTAAAGAAGCTTTCTCTTGCAGAGGCAACAGGTAGATTCAAGAGGGAGGGACTGTGAAGGGTCTTCAGGACAAGAAAGCTAGGGAAAGGTTAATTCCACATTTACAGGTCTGCTATGAAAACTTGATTTTAGTCCTCTTGCACCAAATACGGTTGCATTAAGGCTATTAACTCTAAAGTTATGAGTGATGAAGAACAGCACTGATTTAATCGTATATTTTCCTTGGTATTATGATCAACACAGAATAAGAAAGGGAATGTTTGTTGAATGTAAGCACGAGAACAACAGAAAGGTAAGGGAGATCGCAGATATAAAACTGATCAAGAGATCAATAGTTTAAGTATCTTGTGTAAAACTTACACTTTGAATTCATCTAAATCATGCTGAGTATCAGCTCGAGCACAAAGGCTTATCAGCAAGTAGGTCACTTAATGTTGACTGTGGTCTTATTGGGGGAAAATGCTGGCATTACATGGTACATGCAGTACTGAACATCCCATGGTTTGCTTTACTGGCATAGAGGAACTGCGGGCTAATCATTTAAGAACTGAAATGGGAAGAGCTGCAAATTCCAGAGATCTGGAAAACAAGAGGTCTTACAGTATGAAAACATACTCCAGAGGTTCTGATTACACCTATGGAAATAACAAGATGAGACTCATTGGGGGTGAGAGAAAATAAGGAAGGAAAGCATATATGCCAGCAGAAGCAGCGTGCAAAACAAATACAAAAANAAAAATCAGGAGAATTCCCAGGGAGAAAGGTGACGAGGGGCAGCAGCTAGCACATAAAATCTTGTTTTCACCAAGACGAGACAGCCGGCATTGCAAAATCATCCCTTCGAGCCCCCTGAGCTAGAATAGTTGTTGGTTTTCCAGGCTCCACAGGATGACTTCTCTTCTGTAAATACTGGTATTTATGAACAAATCATCCTGCAGAAAAAGGGCAAAATGCAGACAAAGCCTCCAACTGGCATTAATGGCTGCACGGCATGACTTTTTCATGACAGAGCCAGGCGTTACGCATATTTTTAACGTAACAGCTTGTGTAAACAGTCAATGGAGATGAAGCAGCCCTGATGGGCAGGCTCTGACAGCACCGCAGCGCACAGAGACCTCACTGGGCACAGCACAGGGAAACCCAAAAAACAGAGAGACGGCGGCTGATTTCGGGTATCAGCTCTAAGGGTGGGGAGATGGTCAACCACAGGCCATGGGGCAGCAAAGCCAACATCACCGGTGTTGAGCACCGAGTCATAGAATCATAGAACCATAAGGGTTGGAAAAGACCCCTAAGATCACCAGGTCCAACCACAACCCATCACCCCCATGCCCACTGAGCCATGTCCCTCAGTGCCACATCTCCACGGTTCTTGAGCACCTCCAGGGACGGTGACCCCACCACCCCTGGGCAGCCCGTTCCCGTGCCTGACCGCTCTTTCTGAGAAGTTTTTCCCAATACCCAACCTGACCCTCCCCTGGCCCTGGGCTGTGAAGCACGCAGTCAGTGGGTGGTGGTGGCAGGCGTGGGGATGCTGTGGGCACCCCGGGTTGGGAGCGGGAGGCTGAGGCCTGGCACTGCGCCCATCAGGCTCGTGCCAAGCCCCACACCTGCCAGCGCCGGGCCAGGCAAGGCCAGCCTCGGCCACTGCTTGCTCAATGACCTGACCATTTGCTCCTCAACCTCTCTCTCTCTAAAAAGAAAAAAGAAAAGAGAGAGAGAGAGAGAGAGAGA
>WBMW01003969.1:431586-480525 GCA_013396635.1 Penelope pileata
AGGAGCCTCATAATCGGGCCACCCCCTGGCTGAGAGAAATCCCGCAGCGGCTTTCCCCCCTTCCAGGGCGCTTCCGCTATTTCTGGGCAGGGTGAAGCAACGCGGCCGCACTCTCTGCCCGCCCCGGGGGGTGACGGCTCCGGCTCCGGCTCCGTCCCCGTCCCGCGTCCGTCCCGTCCCGGCCGGCAGCCCCGCACCGCCATGGCCGCCCGGCTGCTGCTCCTGCTGCTCTGCGCGGTGCTGCCGGGCGAGCTCCGGGCTGAAGGAGGCGGTAAGGCGGCTCCCGGGGGTGCGCGGGGCGAGGAGGTGTCCCCTCCTCGCAGCTTTTCGGGGGCCACCGCGTGCAGAGCGCGTCCCGAGGGGTCGCCCCGGCCCCGGGCGCTGGGTGAGGGGGGGACGCGGCGGGGCGGGGGCTGCCGCCCCGAGGCTTGTACCCCCACCAGCGGCTCAGTGCCCACCGCGGCTGGGGCTCCCCCGCACCTGCGTGCTGCCAGAAGGCACCTCGGGGCAGGGGGCTGCTGGGGGGCACCGCGGTGCTGCAGGATGGCTGCTGGGCTAAAGCCAGGAGGTAGAGGCTCCCGGGGTCCCCCCCTGTGAAACAGGCTGGGAAGACAGCTGCCTTCCAAGCATGGCTAGCTCAAGTCCTGGAGCTCCATTGGGTCTGCTGGGTGTGCTTGGCCGTGGGCTGGGGCACGGGGTGAGCGCGTCCTGCCTCTGTTTGTGCTGCAAGGGTCAAGATCAAAGTTCAGAGCAGAAGGCCACACCAGGTGGCTTTTCAAAAGGCTCTAACTCTTCCTGCAGTGAGTCAGCCTGCCTGGGTTTTAAAATAAGGTCCTCAGCCAGCTGCTGGAGTGTCCTACTTGAGTTGGCCAAGGCCCATTGCTCCTTCATGTTTCCAGAGAAGGGAGGATGACAGGAGGCTTGGGAAAGAGCCAGCGGGCTCGGAGGGCACATTGGGTAGTTCAAGTTCACGACAACATCCTCTTACAGTGATGATGTGGATGCAAAGGAGTACAGTGGCGATAACCCCACCGGCTGCGTCCTGTCACTGCCCTGTAGCTGCAGAGAGGGACTGAAGGACATAAGGCAGCGGGTGAATGAACTGAGAGTTACTGAGCTAGGAGTTACAAGCATTTCCGTCAGCCTGCCTTGCAAGGAGCATTCTGAGAGTAAGAGGGACTCCACAGTATGCATGGGCTCTGTGGTACTGCTGAATACAGACAGCACTAGCAGAATTCGGCTCCCTGTGACCCAAGTGCTTCACTACGGATCAGCTAATTCATATGTTGCTGCACTGAGCTGCGTGAGGAGCGCTCCGTAAGGTGAATGCAGGCTGCCCACTGAGCTGAGCCATTGGCTTTCAAGTCCTGTCTGCAGCACTGTCTTCCACACTTCAGTCTGTGATTGGAAAGTACTTTTTCCTCTTCAGATTTCAGGTTCTTAGAGCATAATTAAATGCCAGCTTTCAGGCTCCACAAACTTTCCTAAAATATGTGCTTTTTACAAGGTAATTGACAATTTGCCTACTCCAGTGTTGTTTCTGTTCTTCCTGTCTGGTAACATGTGCACAAGTTACTGCAGATAGCAGGACCGCTCGTGCAGCCAAGTGGCTGAGCTGAGCTTGGTGCCTCTGATCCTTCCATTTCAATCACCAGCTGCCTGCATCCTCGACTTCGAGGCAGCGGGTCTCATGTTCTGTGACATCAAGCTTTTAAAAAAGAAAATAAGCTAGCCATCTGCCTTCAAGCTGTACTTTCTTTAGATGCTAAAGCTGACATTCATTTGCTTCTGGTCTTCATTGAATCTTGGAACGCGGCTGCATTGGCTCTACTTGAAAACGTAGCGGTAAGGCAACAGTGCTACGAAAGGCAATTAGGAAGTGTTGGGAAGTGAGAAGGAAGACCCGAGGGCAGCGCAGTGAGATTTGGGATGGTGCAAGGCAGTAGATCTTGCACATGGGCAGTTTGTTTTCTGAAGGCAAGACTGTGAAACAGCTTTTACCATCTGCCAGTAGAACCCCATGCTAGCAAGTTACTGCATCTCGAGTGTGCGTGCTATTTAGTTTCTGGACCTCGTCCCCAGAGCTGTCAGTGGTGTTGCCTGGTTGCCAGCTTTAAAACCAAATCAAGGACTGCAGCCTCCCTGGCCTTCAGCATGGCAGGGAAAGTCGTTCTGCTCAAGACTGGAGTCTAGAGCAGGAGCGCCAGAAATATAAACCCTCAGTGGCAACCTGCAGATTTTATTTCCAAGACTAACAACAGCAGGACAGAACTTTGCGTGCCGCTAGTTTGCCTTGGAGCCACTGATTCTCAGACATTCTATCTGTGTGAGGACTGACTTAACCAGTAATGTTGCTTACGGGCAGAGTGGTGAGAAGGTCTGTTTTGTTTCTGTTTCCACTTCTCTTAAATCTAATGAGTTTTTACCACCGCCAAATGTTAGCCAGCAATTGCACCATTTTCTCTGCTGTCTAGTGTTCATCAAGAAAGAGAGTGCCGACAAGTTCTTGGAAAGAACAAAACGTGCCAACTCTTTTTTGGAGGAAATGAAGCAAGGCAATATTGAAAGAGAGTGCAATGAGGAGCGCTGCTCGAAAGAGGAGGCAAGAGAAGCCTTTGAAGACCAGGAGAAAACTGTAAGGATGAACTAACATGAAACGTAGGCCTACATATTTCATGTTTACCAAATAGTATTGATGTATTACCAGCAGGACACCAAAACTTACAAGTTATTGTTGATCACTTAACGTGAAGAATAGATAGTGGGTTTAACTGTGGTTGGAATTGCTAAGGCATACGCATACAAAAACAGTCTTCGTTTATCTCTTGCAAGGTCACCCAATGCTAAAGATGCCATTCTTTTGCCTGTTCTGATCTGCTTAATTGCCATCGTTAGGTATTTGATTTTTAAATAATTTGATGGTCCCTATGTTAGAGCTATTTTCATCCTACCTGCGTGGCACAGCTGGGTGGTATGACTACTTTCAAGAGTTCTTAGATGGAGAGCCCACAGGAAGGCTGAGATGGCACATACTGACGTGGAACTTCACGTGAATATTTGTCCATATTTATCTCAAGAAGCTTTGCATCATTTTGTGTCTGTCTTTTCAACATTTCAATTGACAGAATGGGTACTGTGGACGGTTTTTTTATGTTTCTATGTTAAATTGTCCACATGGAAGGAGGTTTGTACGTGTGACTCTTGTGTCAGCTTCCCTACCCTGGAGGCTGCTTAACTTTAGCTAGAAGTGCAATCTGTTCCCAATTTAAAGGGACTCTTACAGAGATGGGGCATGTGTGGGGACAAGAGGTGGGGACAAGGGTCAGTAGAAGAGGTAACGTTTGAAAACCTGAAGTGTCTTGGTGGTAGAGGGGAGCTGGGAACATTGGCTGTATGTAGAACAGCCCTGAAACTGGGGTCAAAGCCAGATTCATTTCGCTGTAGCATTCCTCACTGGCCAGAATGTTCTTTGAGTGGCCCTGAGGTGACCTGGGTGTGGAGCCATGGGTGCATCACCAGGGCACTTCAAAGCATAAGGGTTGGCTGAGCCATAGCAGAACCAGCACAGCCTGTTCTCCCCAGTGACCAGACCGTGCTGGAAAGGACCGTCTTGGACATTGCAGCATACCTGGAGTCCTTTGTGAGAGGGACAGAAGAACAGTAGTTGGACAAAATGTTTTTAAATCTCAGGATTTCTGAGGCCCTGCTTCATGTAGGGGAAGGAGACTGAGAATTTGACATTACAGGAGGGTAAGTTCAGTCAAAACCAAGGGCAAGATACAGTTTCACCAGAAGTGAAGGGCCTTATGCTGAAATATCTATTAGGAAATCTCTAAGGAGGTTTAGATGTTTTTGAAAAATGTGTGAGGCTTGTTTCTCTGGAGCTGGGCACTATAGATGATTTTAATAAGATGGTTTTAATTAATTAAAGGTCAGTATCAGACTGCAAGACACTGTATCTGCCCGTAACTTAAATTTGTTTGAACAGTTGCTAGCTGCAAGTATCCTCTGTATGAAAGCGCTGATATTTTTCTGAAGAATTGAATTCAATAATTCTTACCTAACTCTTTGTTTTCTTTTATTTCCCTTTCCCCACACCAACCTGTAGGAGGAATTCTGGAATATCTATGTAGGTAAGAAGCACTCTGCATTTGTTTAGAAAATTAAGCTTCCTTACTGCAAGGTTAAAAAGGATGCGCCTCTTGCTTAACCACTTCCTCCTGCCTTGTTTACTCTTTTCACTGTGTTTCCTCTGAAGGAGGAATCTGATTGATTTACAACCTTGCTGTTGCTCGAACCCAGACACTTCATTTGATGGCAGGATTCAGAGGCCTCCAATGCTTGGGATGGTCTTTGTCCTTTCAAAAAAGAATACTGGCCCTTTGCACGCAAAGGATAGTGAGAAGCAGAAACTGGGCATCTGGCTCTGCCAATTAGTCATCCTGCAGAGGGTGTCATCCTCCAGAGGGTCAGTCCAGGATGGGGGAGTCCGAGATGCAAAGAGTCATCGACGAGGGTGACACTTCAATGCGTTAGCCAACACCATGTGTTAATCTGTACTGCATGGTCCCTTGCCAGTTGCGTGTCATACCACAGTGCTGTTGATTCCTGTAAGACAGAGATTTGGTGGGAAGTGTTTTCTACAGAGCTGTTTCGCATTCAAGGGTGACACAGCAGTAGGTTAGAGGATACTGCCTATCAGTCTTTTCTCCTTCTTTCTGAAGGCTTGACTTGTACTTATTAGGGTTCTATTGTTCGTAATCATTTTACAGGGGCAGATTTTTAATGTATTACTGTTTGGTAACATGTTCTCCTGAAAGAATGTGTCCAGCCTTCGTGTTAGGAGGAATACCTCAAAAATGTTGACCAGGGATTGCTCAGCTTTGTCTTTTGAATCTGCAGAAAACTGAAGACAGTTGCCACAAAGAAGATGCAGACTTTCACAATCCTTTAAGGGGGGGAAGAACTTTGCATCCTACAGGATGCAGTTTCAAACAAAGCCTGCGTCAGTGCTGCAGTGAACAGGAGTGGAAAATTTCAAACCCTTTTCTCATGAGAATACAGGCAGTGGAACATCAGTGCCAGTGCTCATAGCGGAAATGCCAATTTCATACACCCTAAGCCACAGTCCACGAATGCTTTATTGGTGTTCAGAAGTTTTGAAAACCACAGCTGCCCTCAGCCAAGTTAGAACAATTCATTCTCGTTTCTTTTTTTAGTAGGGGATTCTGCAATGCTTTTTGTGCAATATTGATATAAAACTCAGTCCCACACCAGCAACTGCAATAAAGGGAAAATTAAGAAACTAGGGTTTCTATCAGCAGGGTGCTGCCTAGCTGAGACCGCTATAGAATGGAGCCCTCTGGTACAGCAGAGGAGGCAGAAACCAGGAGCTGTACTGCCAGCCTCAAGCGTGCCTTTCTTTTGGTAAATGATGGTTTGCCTTCCCACTGTGGAGGATGGACATCAGTCTTCAACACCTCTGTGGTAGACCGCATGGATGCGGCATTTGGAGCACTGGTGTTTGTGGCCATGTTCAGGTACAGAAAGGCTGTAGAGTTGTGGGGCAGTACACAAAGCCCCACAGGTGTTCCCTGCATCAGGTGCAGCTGCAGCAGGTGAGGTCACAGGCCAGAGGCATCTTGCAGCTGACATCTTGCTTTTCTTATCATGCAGCCCAGAAGGGCCCGATAGGTTCACGTGATGCAGGAATGCATTTGTTACTGCAGGTTGCTACGTGGGAGAGAGCATCAGCGCAGGAGTGAGATGCCCTTGTGGGGCTGGGAGGAAGGGCTGCTGTGTGGCACATGTCTCCAAATGCAGCACAGCCTCACTTCCCTACTTGTAACTGTATTTCTGAGCTGCATGTGGCCAGAGTCAGGTCAGGCAGTTGTGTCCATGTCATGGAAAGGAAAGGAGGCTGCAGAACTGTGTTTTAAATATGGAAATCCCAGCTTAAATACAGGGAGAGTGAGGTAAGAGCTAGTTCCTTGACGCCAAAGCTCATACCTCAACGGACGCAATGGGACATTTTTGGTACCACAGGCAGCGTGAAACAGGAATTTGGCCTGCACACATGGATTTAGCAGAGCTTTTAAAGCACTTTGTTTTGTTTTGTTTATCTTCTGGTTCATATGCTGGTATCTATTGCTTTAAAAGAGCAGTACTGCAGGCAAAACACATACATGTGGGATGAGATGACCTTTAAAGAACTAATAGTTGAGTTGTCATTATTATGTGGAAATTGCAGGGAAATGCTTTAGACAGCAGTTGCAACATGGAAATGTCCGGTCTGCTTCTACAGCCTTCACCTTAAATGATGTACACTTTGACAAGCAAGTATTAATATATCTTCTGCTTAGGAAAAAAGCTGTAACCATGCACTGTCAAAGAGTAGCCTCCAAAAACAGATTGCAAAACTGAGGATATGTATATGAATCATGCTTGTTTGGGATGGTTGCAGTTACTCTTGCTGTGCCTGGAGTGTGGCCACTCACAGAACATATGTCTTTAAAAGAACGATGAAAGATTGCTTGTCAAAACTAACCCCCTCTCTTCAGAGTTCACTGAAAGTGCTTGCTCTCTTTCAACAATTTGGGTTTTGGTTTGTTTTTGTAGATGGCAACCAGTGCAGCTCAAATCCTTGTCAATATGGTGGACATTGTAAAGATGGAATTGGTTCCTACACATGCTCCTGTTTGGATGGTTATCAAGGCAAGAACTGTGAATTTGGTAGGTTTCTCCTTCAGAGAATTGTGACAGTGAATTTGCCGGGTTGCTGAAGCACAGAGAATTAACACTCCCTTAAAAGGCATTATTTGGCTCTTGGAAAAATACATAGAATAGGACGGCAGTCGACAATGAGTTGGCGGCCAGTGCCAGAAACAGAAAACCTGCTGGCTCAGCAGCTGGATAGCGTTAGTGAGTGCTCCAAAGTGACTCTTGCTCCAAAGAAAGCCCTCTTAATTATGAGAGTGCCTCTTTATATGAGTGTGACAATAAATCTAAGAGCCACAGGATTCTTATAACTGATATCAAAGATTCTGGACCCCAAGCTCAGAAGTACAGCTTCCTGCTAGGCTCACAGCGGTGAAGAACCAAAGAAAGCAGATCTCAGCAGACAATGCAGAGACTTTTTAGCCTTGCAAGGAATCATCTTTTTCTTACAGATCTTTCCTGAGTCTCACATCTGTGGCATGCAGCTACTTTCCTAATTCATGCTCTGGAGTGTGATTTGTTTGCCCAGAAGAGTAGAGGGTGTGGAACTGAAGTTCAGGAACAGAATTGAGGGGAGTGATGAGGAACTGAGTTTCTTAAGGCAGGAGGGAGGAATCATGGGAGGATTTACCAATAACTTTACTAATAACATGATAGTGTTTTATTCATTCCTCCACTGTCATTTTATCTCTGCTGTTTGAAGCTCACAATGACATGGCCACAGTGTGCACTTGGATTTACCCAGTGTGTTTCATGCAGTGGATGTGGTTACTTTATAAGGCCTAAGCTAATGTTAGCCACTCATGCTGTTACTAAAATGAGCTTCAGGTGTTTTACAGGGGGATTTACTTAGCCCATTTAAAGAGTGCTATTTAACTTGGTGAACTTCAAGGTCTTCTGTGAAGTCAGTGTTTACTTACAGCTTTTCTCCAAACTTACCTCTTTTTTTGTAGTCATACCCAAGTACTGCAAAATAAACAATGGTGACTGTGAGCAGTTCTGCAGCATCAAAAAAAGTGTGCAGAAGGATGTTATGTGTTCCTGTGCAAGAGGGTATGTTCTGGCAGAAGATGGCAAACACTGTGTTTCAACAGGTACGAAGCCACATGATGAACTAATGGCAATGGTGATGAGGCTTTTTTCACAGTTAAAGAATGTCTTTTGATCCATCAGTATTCTACATAGCATAGATTTAAGACTGAGGCCAACTGGTTTGTATGTTCAAAGTCTTCCATGTGTGAGGTGATGTGATGAACTTCTGAGAATACAGCTGAGGTGGTTTTTGCAGAGTACCTCTCACAGAATTACTTGAGGAAGTGAAGTGCTGTTGACAGGAGAAAATTGCAGTTGTATCTTGCTTATTTAAACACTTGCATTCCATATAAAATAGCAGCTTGCAAAAACTTTTCTTCTTTTGATTTCAGTTACTGTGATCAAGTAGTAACTGCTGACATTAAATAATTAAGATTGATGCTACTTGAAGTACATTTTCATTGTATTCCAACAAACCTGGTGGGGGGATGAGTCAACTGGATGCTCCTGACATTGGTTGCTGTATCCTTTACGATATGAGCCATATCTCTAACAAAGAACACCCAGTTTCCTAATTAAGATGGTTTTATTAAGAGCTAGTACATGCATATAGCAATGTAAACAATTGAAGATAACTTTAAATACTTTCAAAACACTGTCCAGAGACCGAACCTATGGATGAGTTTTAGGACTATCAAATAGCTTTCATTTGTCAAACCATCTGGTCTTCCTCCTTTGTTGCATCTGCCAAGGTTTTGTTAGTCTAAACAGCTGCATTAGCTGATTTATTGTGAGATGGTGTTGTCAAGGAGTTTTCTCTTGGGTGGATGTTTCAGTCCTTCTTCTCTAATTGTAGCGTTCTTGTCTTTACAGTGAAGTACCCTTGTGGAAAAGTTTTGGTGAAAAGAAAAAAAAGGTCAATTATTTTACCCACCAATAGTAGTGCCAATGTAACCAGTGATGAAGATGGCCCCTCCACGAATGGAACAAGTCTGGAGGAGGGCTTTGTTACTACCACAGAAAGCCCAACACCCCCTCCTCGCAATGGATCAAGTAGCTCGGTCCCGTATGTCGATACCAGGATAGTAGGTGGGGATGAGTGCCATCTTGGCGAATGTCCATGGCAGGTAAAGCTGGTGCACGTGTTTTTGAGGGAAGCCATGTAACCATTCATTTAACCAGTTTGCCTTCTGCAGTGCGCTGCTCGTAGCTGGAGCTGGCTGAGTTACGTGAATTCCTGGGCACTTAGGTGTGCTGTTCTGCAAACTGCAACCTTAAAGTGTCAAAATGGCAAGTTTGGGGCCATTTTAGGTGATGCTGCTTCTAACCTGTCACCAGAGAGGGCTTTTGAGGAATGCTGGCCCAACAGTGTTGTCTTTGAAGGTTGTATTCTAGTTCTGTCCATAAGCTGTGTTGTTCTGGCAGAGTTGACCTCCTTCTGCCTCCTTTGTCATTCTGCTGAATCCTTCTGAAGAGCGATGACTTCTCTATTTCTCTGAGTGGGATGTATCCTGGTGTGCTTTTCAGTGTTGATCTGCTCACTCACTGGGACCACTAGTGTAATACTCCAAATTCTGTAAGAGAATAGTGTTGTGTAGATCTGACACAGGTAAGAGGAGGTGCCCAGGGTAATGTGAGCACCAAGCTTACACCCTTTTAGCAGGTTGCTGACCTAGTGGCTTGGCCAGCACTACCTAAGCTTAACTGAATCAACCTTTAGTTGCAAAAGCCACAATCTGGCAAACTTGTGCATATGCTGGAGAGGTTATTTGCAGAGCCAGAGCCTCTGCTTTGCTTGGAATTACACTTGCTGCTTCTTAGTCTGGGCTGAGTACTTACAGGTGCAAGTTTGGACAAAATGTCAGTGCTAGATGATAGTGTACAACCACATAGTATATGCCTTTGTCCCACAGCTTTCCATCCCTGTCCCCCAAGACAGCAGTCCCTTCAGGTAATACACTTGACAGCATGTCAGAGGAAGTATGCGTTTGCTTCACAAATATGCTTTCATAACTAAGATTTCCTCTTGAGTTCAGACCAGCCAAAATTAGTTCCTGTGTTCAGGACACTCGGAAGGCTGAACAGGAACAGCATGTGGGCAGGAATTCTTTGGGATAGGAAGTCTCTTGCTCCTTGCTCAGTCAGTCAGCACCTTGTTCCTAAGATGTCACTCAAAGGAGGCACTATGAGGTGAAGAAGACAAATCTCTATGTCACGTGAAGACAGCTGAGACTCTCTAACAGTACATGCCCATCTGGAGCACATGCACACGTGTGCAATACTAGGAGCAATCTGCAGAGCAGTGCATGCATGGTGCTGTAATATGCATATATGCAGTGTGCAGAGAAAGCAATTACCTGTTTATAGCTCACTGAAGTTAAACTGCTTTTTTAGATTTTGCACTTACCTTTTTTTTTTACTCTCACAGGCTGTTCTGATAAATGAGAAAGGGGAGGAGTTTTGTGGCGGAACTATTTTGAATGAAAATTTCATCCTTACTGCAGCTCATTGCATAAACCAATCCAAAGAGATCAAAATTGTTGTTGGTAAGGGACTGTGTGTTTTATTCCCGTGATGTCTGAGCACGTGTTACAGATTCTGATTCTCTAAAACCCATGCTAGATGTTATCATATCAATTGATTTGTTATTGGCTTGTTACTTTGGTGGTGGTGTTGTGCTTTATATCATTTCTTATCAAAATAGGAATCCTGCTTTGTAATCACCGGGGCAGCTGAAGCAGAAGGTGATAAGGGGACATCCATTTCTTCTTTGCCAGCTAGTTGGAAGGGATTAAGAACAAATGTTCTAGAAGTGCTGGCTAGCAGTGTGCTCATCAGAGTAGTGCTTCTCCAGAAAGCTCAGAGTTTTTCCTTGCAAGACTGAAGCGTACCAACTTGTTTCTACAGGAACAGTGGGGAAAGCTGTGACACACAGACCACAGGAAGAAGAACTATCTCACATTAATTCACTGCACCTCTCCTGAGAAATGATGCTAGATCAACACAACTTAGTATTTGCACTGTTTTAGTTTTGATCCGGACCAGGTTCTCTTCCCCAGTATAGGCCAGGCTCAAGCTGCTGTAAGAACTTCCACCAAATTTGCATTAGTTTAGCTGGATGAGTTTGTGCTGATTTACATAAGCTGGGACAGAAATCTCCATACACAAAACCTTGGTTGAAACTGCCTCCAGGCACTGCTAATAAATATTGCAGTCCATTCTTACAATTTTACGAGATGAAGCCTTAGGCAAAGTGGTAGCATTGGGAATACTAGCGTCCTCCTTTAGCAAGGCTGTTCTTAATTTCTTATACTTTGTCCCTATTAATGACCTTTTCAATTATCTTGTGCAGGTGAAGTGGATAGAGAAAAGGAAGAACATTCTGAAACAATGCATACTGCAGAAAAAATACTCGTTCACTCTAAGTACATCGCTGAAACTTTTGATAATGACATAGCCCTGATAAAGGTGAAGGAACCTATAAAATTTTCTGAGTACGTTATCCCAGCATGCCTGCCAGAAGCAGACTTTGCTAATGAAATTCTGATGAACCAAAGGTCTGGGATGGTCAGCGGCTTCGGACGTGAGTTTGAAGGAGGACGACTTTCCAAAAAACTGAAAGTGCTGGAAGTCCCCTATGTTGATAGGAGCACTTGCAAGCAATCCACTAACTTTGCGATAACAGAGAACATGTTCTGTGCTGGTTATGAAACAGAGCAAAAGGATGCTTGTCAAGGGGACAGTGGAGGCCCCCATGTAACCAGATACAGGGATACTTACTTTGTTACTGGAATTGTTAGCTGGGGAGAAGGATGTGCAAAGAAGGGCAAGTATGGTGTCTATACCAAACTGTCCAGGTTCCTACGCTGGGTAAGATCAATTATGAGACAATATTTGTAGCAGTGTGGCTCTCAATCCTTCTGTTAGGGAAGAAGGTGCAGTTTCTCTAATGGAAACATTATTCTTTTTTTGTAGCCACATCTGCTGAACTTGTTTGGAGAGCTGGTTTCTTAAAGTTATGGTGCTGCTGCTTTTTTTTTTTTTTTTTCCTTGGCTTTAAGCATGTGTATGTGGGCTGCTGTTGTTGTTCTGAGTTTGTACAATAAGGGGCTTTCACCAAACTAAATGCCTGCTTGTTGGGGCCTGCTGATTGCTTGTTTGGTTATTTTTATATTGCCATTTTGGTTCCTGTCTGTTTGCCCAAGGGATTCCACCTGGACACAACATGAACTCTCACCGATGATCATGGAAGTGAGAAGGCCAGGACTTTAGTCAGTCCTCCTACTGCAGCCCACTGGCTCAGTAGGGAGTTTGTCCCTGCTGGATCTTTTTAGCTTCTACCTGTGGATGTCTTTAGAAGATGAAGGGAGCAGGGAACCTTCCTTGGCAAAAGCTGAGACGCAAGTATTCAGTATGTGTTGCTCAATAACCATGTTCCACAAAACTGCCTGCTTCCGTCACAACAGCTAAATAAAGTTTTGCTTTATCTGGTTGTACTTCATTCTAGTTTATTTTAAACACTTATTTTCTGCTCCTTCAGGAAAAAAGAAATCTTGTTCACTGTTTCCTGTATCATATTCTGGTCTGTGTATGACTGAGGATCGGGGAGGTCCTCGCGTGTGTAGTTGTACAAGATGCAAGTTGTTCAAGTTGTTCAAGGTTGCATGTTCAAGTTGTTCAAGGTTCAAGTGTTCAAGTTGTTTGAGGTGCATTATCGATGTACATCAGCATTTGAAATAAAACATTATTTTTTTTTTGTTCTTTATTTATTCCCTCCAGTCAGCTTACACGTAGATGAAGACAAAGGCTTATCTGAAAGTGAAGAAAGAGTGCACGTCTCTAAACAAATGTGTGACACATTTCACCTGCCTTATGCCAAGGCTGATGAGAAGGTAGAAAATGGAGAGGAGGAATTAAAGACTTTCACTGGCCTAAATGGTCTTCAGTGGCAAGTTAGATGCCAAGATACTAATTTTCTTAGAAAGAAGATACTCATCCACTGATTTGCAACACATTGTCTGTTCAGATACTACTCTGTGCTGCAAGGTTTCCCGCCAGTAGCTCAGCACTCATGGCTTTTTGTATGTGGAGCAGTGTTCCTCCATACGTTCTTCTTCAGACCTTCTCAGCTGCAGTTCCAGTCACAGAAATGATGGAATAATTTGCAATGGAAGCGATGAATGAAAGCTGTCTGGTCCAACCTCATGCTTAAAGTGGGGCTAACACTGAAATGAGGTCAGATTGTGCAGGGTCTGGTCCAGTCAAGTTTCAAAAACTTAAAAGGCAAAGGTTTTGTTAACCCTCTGGACAGCATGTTCCTGTGCCTTAGCACACTCACAGCTGAAAAATTCTCATATCCACTTGGAATTTTCCTTGTTGCAACCTCTAAATGCCACCTCTTCTTTCCCTGGGCTCCTGTGGGAAGTGTTTGGCTCTGTCTTCAATGTAATCCCCATTTAGGCAGTGGAACACAGCGATTAGATCCCCCACATCTCCCTGGCTGAAGAAGCCCTATTCCTTCAAGCCTTCTGTTGTACATCACGTTCTTTAGTCCCTTAACTGTCCCAATGGCTTTTCCACGGCTCTTCCAATCTATGATGCTCCCATGCTGTCTGAGGGAGACTGAACTTTGCCAGATGCCTTCCAGTTAGGGTTTGAGTGAGTACTGGCTAGTTTCATATAACAGGTGCTGTGAGGAAAGCAGGCTGAAAAACTAGAAATACAGCTCTGCTTAGCACCAGGGTGTTGCTGCAGTCAGCAGAAAATGCAGACAAGAACTGTGGGTCATTTGCCCCAAGTTGATAATCTCCACCTGTATAAAACCACAGCACGGTTACTTCAATGTTTGTTCAGCAATGTCAGTTCCATGAATTCTTCTGTCCCTTGGATTCCTGTTTGTACCTTCGGACCCCTTGTCCCACATTCACCCCATGCTCCGTCAGGGTGAAATGTCCCTTTTGAAAGGGAAGTCTTTGGGCACAGGTGCTACCCAAATCCTGTACAAGTAGTTGTGCTAAGGGCTTTGTTGTGCTTCGGTGAAGCCTGAGGACTGAAGTGAAACTCGGACCAGACTATGTGAGGTGTTGGGCTGGCTGAGGAGAGAACCTCCCCCTGGTAAGGGTGGCAGTCGCATATGCATACCTGTTTGTCAACCTTGAGAGCAGGCACGGAGCTAGTTTAACAGATGACCATGCCAGAGAGTGATGAAAGTCCATGTTTGTGTGCAACATGACTGTATTTAGAGAAGAAGTGTCATAATTCTGTAGTGTACAGGAGACTTTGTACTTGGGCTTTGCAATCAGAGTTTGTCTTTTACCAAACTTCTATCCCATGCCGTGGTGCCTATACTGCTCAAGGGTTTCATACTCCTTCCTTGTTCTGTAACAGTGTCACTGCAACAGTGCTGAGGGGATGTAGTGAAAAGTCTGCTTGCACCTTTCCCTTGCTGATGGCATTTTACTTGGTCTCTTACCAAGGCCCACAACCAACTCTAGGGCCAGCAAGAAAATACAGGATAAAAGCACACTTGCTTACGTAGATGAACTATTTTGGTGCAATTTCACCTAGCAAAATTGAAACAGGTCACAAGATTGTTTAGGGATTGTTTAGTCTGGAGAAGAGGAGGCTCAGGGGAGACCTTATCGCACTCTACAACTTCCTGAAGGGAGGTTGTGGTGAGGAGGGTGTCGGCCTCTTCTCCCAGATAACTACTGACAGGACAAGAGGGAATGGCCACAAGTTGCGCCAGGGAAGATTTAGATTAGGTATAAGGAAAATTTTTTCTCTCAAAGAGTGGTCAGGCACTAGGAATGGCCAGCCCAGGGAAGTCGTGGAGTCACTGTCCCGGGCAGTGTTCAAGAAGCATCTGGAGGAGGTGGTAAGGGATATGATTTAGTAGCTTAATGGGTAGTAATGGTGATAGAAGGACAGTTGGACTAGATGATCTTGTAGGTCCTTTCCAACCTAGTGTTTCTACGATTCTATGGTTCTAAGAGCCAGGCAAGAGGTAGAGCACACAGTGGCAGAGCAAAACTGGTGGATTTTAGAATGCTGGAACTCCTCATGGCAAGCAAACACTTCTGAATTTGGCAAGAGCTGCCATTTACCAATGGTGAATGGTGGAAGGAGAAACTCAAAGCAACCCTCTGTTGTTCAGGCTTTCTCAGCCTTCAAGGAAAAGCCAGTGCTGAGTAGAAGTGGTAGAAAGGAAGGATGGCAAGCAAAGAATGCAATCACTTTGAGGCTTTGGAGAGGAATAATATGATGAATTTGGAACTGATGTTGTTTGGAATTGGAGTTGTTTAGCCTGTGGAAGAGGAGGCTCAGGGGAGACTTCTTCACTCTCTTCAGCTGCCTGAAAGGAGGCTGCAGCAAGGAGGGTGTCGATCTCTCCTCAGGTGACAAGTGACAAAATGTGAGGAAATGGCCTCAAGTTGCCCAAGAGGAGGTTTAGATTGGATGTCAGGAAGAATTGCTTCACAGAAGGGGTGGTCAGGCATTGGAAAGGGCTGCCCTGGGAGGTGGTGGAGTCTCCATCCCTGACGCATTTAAGAGATGTGTAGACATAGAACTTTGGGACATGTTTTAGTGTGGGACTTGGTAGTCTCAGGTCAATGGTTAGGCTTGATCTTCAGGGTTGTTTCCAACCTAATGATTATATGATTCTATTCTATGAATAGGAAGGTTGGGCATTAGTCAGGCCTAGTCCAAGACAAAGTATCTGGGCAAGAGCCTCTTGAGCATGAGGCACTGGGCCTTGAAAAAGTGAGACTTCTTTAGATTAAAATAGAGAAAGTCGGATGAGAAACACAGCAACAGCCTTCATGTGTGCAAAAAACTGCTGCAGAGAAGTAGGAGCTAATCAGATCTTCATGTCTGCGGTGAAGATAAAAAGACACAGCCCAGCTTGTCTGCAGTGAGGAAGGTCCGAGGAGATCTCAGGAAAAACCTTCTACCTCTGGGGCTAGAAAAGCCTCTAATAGGTTTTATCTGGGGACAGTGAAGTCTCAGATGTTGGTAGTCCTTCAGAAATGAGGAGTGCAGCACAACGGGGCTGCCCTAGGGAACAAAAGTGGACAAATAGGCCTTTGTGGTATCCTCCAGCACATCAGAGAATCACACTTCTGCAGGTGCTGTGTCCAAATGGAACTATCAGCTGAAGAATTGTCCAGAATGGTCAGAGCCTCAGGCCATAAGGCCCTGTCAACATCTATCTCCATAGAGTGGCATGAGCCAAAAAAAAATCCATCCAAAATAAGGTGGAAATTTATGCATTTGTGACAGTGTTGTCCAACCCAGTGCTTGTAACAGTGGCAGGATTCAGGGTACCCAGAGGTCCCTTCCAGCCTGCTGCATCTGGACACCCAGATTCAAAGCTTCAGCTCCATGCTCCCTCTGTGGGAGCTTTGCTGCCACGAGGCACCTACAAGCTGCTGGGGTAGCACTGCTGCAACACGGTGCCTTTTGCTGTTTTAACATTGTCCTTTGCTGACACCGAGGCCAGTCTTTGCCCATAGCGGTTTTGTTTTCTCTTGAGTTAGCAACCTTTGCACTGCAGTGCTTCTCATTAGTAGGTGCCCCAGAGCCCTGCAGAGGAAACCGGAGAGGGACGCTGAGCAAGCTTGGAGGATGGCAGCGATGGGTCGCCGTTGGGAAGTGTGGCTTCTTCCTGTTGTCCTCCTTTTCCTTCAGACGCTGCAAACAGGTGCAGTCTTCACTTTAACTTGACTTTCTGCTGCTTTGCCCCAACCACACAGGTAATTATTTGCTGTCATTTGTGCTCTGTGGAGCAGGGTGACATCAGTGAATACCTGCTAGCTTTGCTTTCTTACCCATGTTGCTCCCATTTGCCTGCTACAGCGCAATAATATCCGAGGCTGAGTCACCCATTTTGGTCTGAAGCGATCATGTCAGAGTTAAGGATCGGGTTAATACGTCAATACACAGTGCTTTCCAACTGACAGCACAAACAATGTGCTGTTCTTATGTCCTCAAGAGATGTGAGAATTTGATGATCCTTATTATCAATGTCGCCTTGTGAGTTACTGACAAATTGAACCCGTGGTGTTTAATAGTGCAGAAAAGAGCCAGGACTCCACACCGTGGCCCTATGTGCTTGTGTATGTCTCCATACCTGTGCCACATCCCCACCTGAGGAAGCACCATGAAGGCTGGGGCCTAAGGTGCTTTTTAGTAAAGTAAGATCATACTGCAAACATGATGTATGCCTCAGTGATTAATTTTGCTGGTTGGACACAGCTGAACAAACACCTGAGGCACCCAGATTGAAGAAGTGATGGTAAGAGGGAGTTTTTTCACATGTGGGAAAGGTCCCCTTTGGGACATGGGGTGTCCTGAGAGCCATCAGGATGTTTCAAGGAAAATTTTCTCGTACAAACGTGTGGAAAGCAACTTTGGGCTGTTCTGCGTTTGATTCTAATGAGCAGGCTGGAAGTGGTTAATAATAGCAAGAGTAAAAATGACTTTAATAAAAGCGATGGTAAAACAACAGAGCTTATGAAGGAAGTAAAGAAAAAGAGCAAGAGAATAAAATCAATGTATTTTTAAAAGAGAGAAAAGATATTGATTGATCTATTAAAAAAATGCTTATGGTACATGCCGTGCTATCCAAGGTCAAGGAAGGAAAGGAGGATTAATTAAAATCATGAGCTGCTTCAAGACTTGACCTCTAAAATGAAGAATAGAAAAAATATAATTAGTTCAAATCACAGAGGATCAGTATAAAAGATTTGCAAACATCCTGGCATAAAAACAGGAAAGCTAAAGCCTAAATAAAATAAGATAAATATGATACAAAAATCAAGAGCTGATCTAAGAGTATAGATATAAGAAGAGACATCACAGAGCGTTTCTTCAGTGGGGAAGAAAATCTTTCTTCCTTAAGATATCAGATTATTTGTGTTCAATGAGGAGAAAAGAAACTGCTGAGTTGCACCAGTCAGAAACAAATCACATCACACCGATCTCATTTCCTCCAGGGACGGGATAACAGGCTAGAAAAGATGCAGTACATCCACATCATTTTATATAGTACTGTCATGGTAGCAGACAGAGAAACATGATCTGGATGAAACGACTGAGAGGATGGTGCGCATCACTTTGTGAAACCGTGCTCAGCAATGTTTCACTGCCAAAGGAAAGGTGAGAGGGAGTGCAGGTCTCCACACCGGTGAGCCTTAGGGACTCTGCTGTTCAGTGTCTTCCCCAGGAATGTGAAGGACAGGAGATAGTGTTTACTCGTGATGTTTATATCTGATTCCAGACTGGAAGACTTCCACAAATCAAGATGAGAGTTCAAGACAATCTTGTGAAACCAGAACAGTGGTCCAACACAAATAGGAGGCAGTTCAGGAAGAGCAAAAACAAAATTTCTCTCTTAGTCCCACAATGCATAATCGAGGAAGTCAGTGAACTATGTAACAAAACAAGGAAGGAACTGAAGATGTCTCAATTTCCACTACGCAAAAAGTGAGGACAAGAAGCAATGGGCTCACACCACGCTGTGGGAAACTCAGTATGGATATTATTGTTATGCTTTATAGACGTGGTAAGGCTAGCTGAGGAGTAGATCAGGCTGCGTAGGTGAGCTGTGGAATCTCATCACGAACCTGTAGAGGTTGGAGGACCTCTCTTAGGACTGATTTGCCACTCCTTGCTCCCATATCATTACTGCAGGGAAGGCTTCTCCCATTCTGCCTGTGACCTTGCAGTGCTGGGGAATGCACTAAGGCTGGCACTGTGAGCCATCCAAGGATGGAAAAGGAATAGCGTGAGGGTCTACCAATAGTCCAATATTATTTTTTTAACTGATACTTAAGTTGTTGCTGATTTCTTATTCTCCCTCTGTTCTGGGGAGTATGGATTATCTCAGCTTGTGTCTTCAAAGAGCTGCCACGTATAGCTGGGGACCTACCCCAGCATAAGGTTTGAAATGATAGCGGTCTCCCTCATGTTGACAGCTTACAGGTTTATTAAAAATGCTCCTTACGACACTTGTGATTACTGGAGGCCCTTGATAGGAACTGCACAGAATTACAAAATGCTGAGGGTTCTGAATAATGCTTGCAAGCAAGATTTTAGGAATTGCTTGTGCTTTTATGAAATCAGGGTGCATATGGAACCTGCCTATAAACTTGCCTCCTTTGCAGTCACACCAAGTGCGTGCAAGGACAACAACGGGAACTGTGAGCAGTTCTGCAGAGACGAAGGTGAAGGAGCAGTGTGCTCCTGTGTTGCTGGCTACGCCCTGGGGGATGACAACAGAACCTGCGTTCCTGTAGGTATGAAGCCACACTTACAGTTCATTCTGTAGGACACACATCATATCTTCACTGCATTTGGGAAGTGCTGGTGTGTTGCAGTGCTGTTGTGGCATGAGGAATAGTGTTCGTTGTTGGCACCTGGCTTGCTTGGGAAGTTACCAACAAAAAGAAAAACCTCTTAGCAAGAGGTCTTAATTCAATCGACATCGAATTGTACAACTGTGAGTGATGTGCAGTGGCCAAAATAGCACAAATGGGTATGTTCTCAGAGCAGACAGCAAAACTCATCTTCCAGCAGGTCTGAAGCCACATGAGACGTTCGTGGTTACAACAGGGCTGGGATTTCTCTTTTTCCATAGACTGAAGCAGTTCTCTCATGCTTCAGGAGACTTTGGAAGAAAAGAATGGGTTGCATTTCTCGTTGGTGAAAACTGATTTCCATTCTCAAGGCCTCCAGCATGTGCTGATCATCTGGAGATCAAAATGAGCAGGAACCCAAGAATCTTCTCCCTTTACAAGATACAGTTCTCACTAGGACTCAATTTCAGCAGCAATAACACAATGCGACTGCAGTTGTCTCTCATTTGTCTCCCCTCAAACATAACTCGATCCATCTAAAAAGAATAAAATCTGCCTTTCTACTTTCTTCTTAAAGCTAGTTTTCTATAGTTAACGTATAGTAACTCAAAAAAAAAAAAGCTGACATCATTGAATTTAGAGCCATCAGTTTTGCCTCCATCCAACGTGCATATTAACAATTATTAATCATACGGTATTCTTTCCTCTGTTTGACAATATTTGTTATGAAGTCCTTTATAATTTAATACCAATTTTCTATCACAACCTTATAACTCCTAATATAGAGTACTCCACCCAGTTTCCCAAATATGAAAGTTTTAATAACAGCAGGTACATGAAAATAGCAATGCCAATAACGGAAGATGTTTAACTTTTAAATACTTTGGAACTGCTGCACCCATGGCAAGTTTTAGGACTGGAATTTTTTTCCTTTTTCAACCAGCCTGGTCTGTATGCCTTTTGCATTTGTGAAGTTTTTGTAAATGTCATGAAAATTTTTGCAGAGCCAACCCTAATTAGGATACCTAATTGCTATTAGGCAATTGCGTTGGCTGCTGTCAAGGAGTTTTCCTTGAACTCTTATGCAAATTTTCTTTGATTTTCACACAGACTTGGTCCCCTGAAGTAAAACTGTTTCCCTGCAAACCGTTTTCTTCCACAACATGTACATATCTGTAAATCTAAAGGCTGCTTTTGGCTGCAAGACCCGTGTTCCAGCAGCTTCAATTCACTTTTTGTGGTGAGGAGCAGCAACAGGCAGACTGAAAGCTGGATTTACTTCACTGACCATGAAGCTGTCTGTGACACTGAGGGCTCTGTCAGACCAGCTCTGCTGAATCTCACTGCAGTGACAGAAGCAGTTTTCAGCAGCAGCGGTCTGTCCTTCCACTCTGCTGGAGGTTACTGTCCCCTGCATTGGCTTGGTGCCTTGGGGACAGCACAGAGGTGGCCCCATACAGAGGTGGCAGACCATGGTCCTCCACATCCTGTATATCAGTTTAAATCAGCAAGAAAGGCAATTCTGAGCTGAAGTGGAGGCTGGTAGCAGCAGCTGAGCCTTCACAGCTGTTTGCATAGGGTTACAGATGCTCTCAACAAGGGACAGGTGC
This sequence comes from Penelope pileata, assembly GCA_013396635.1. Classification (NCBI taxonomy): domain Eukaryota; kingdom Metazoa; phylum Chordata; class Aves; order Galliformes; family Cracidae; genus Penelope; species Penelope pileata. The sequence continues at coordinate 452,306 of WBMW01003969.1, forward strand.
ACCAATTCCCAGACGTGGAGTGTTAGTGTCTCGGTTTTGCTTTTGCAGTCAAATTCCCCTGTGGCAAAATTAAGAGAAATCATGAAGCAGGTCAAGAAGAAGTTACAGCAAGTCCAGAAGCTCATCTTAAAAATGAAGAAACCACTGAAGCCCCAAGTAACCGCCCTGAGGTAGCAGAGGAGACCAGCAGCTTGCCCAGTGTCTCTCCATGGCAGGTAAGGTGCCTTTGTCTGAAGAGCTTTAACACCTCAGGTACTCACCAGGTACAGCAGTCATTTACTCTTCACCATACTCATCATTCCTGCTTGCCACAGGGATCTGGCTCAGTTTGAGGCAGGATTTACAGCTCCTCCAAGCAAGACAGGTCTGATAAGTCAGGATAGGCCCTGTCTGGGTCCTTTACTTGTACGGAAGACAAAGATGGGCACCGTTGCGCAGCTGACCATCTTGCCAAAGCAGCAGGTTCAACCCACTGTGCTCCTCACACATAGCATGGTGATTGGTAGGACAAAGAGGTCTCACCAAGGCAGTTGGCTGGCAGGGCATTTGGGAACAGTGCAGTTATGGGCTCATGGCTACACCTGCAACAACCTGAGAGTGGTGGCAGCAGGAAAAGGAGTGAAGGTGCAGGTCTGGATGACAGTGAGGAAAAGAGTCAGTGCTCTGAAACAAGCTGGTGTCGGCTTTCACGTTTCTGTAGGGGTCTGCTACCATGGATGGAGATACGACTCTGTTCCGAAATCAAGTGTGTGCTGAGAGGGCGAGGCTTGAGGATAAGTAGGGTGGCAGACACAGGACACAGAGCCGGATTTCTCCACAGGAGCCCTTCCCTGCCAGCCACAGTTACTCAGATTGCAACATGGCAGCATCAAGAGTGGCTTCAGTTCTTGTTTTGATCAAGACTGAAGTAAAACAAACAAGTAAATGAAAAAACAGAGAGGAATAGTGCTGTTGCAATATTAACCAAATTTGTTTAAAAAATAGCGACCAATAACTGAGTATGGAAGCTCTACTTTGGGTCAAGTTTCCCACTGGGGTGACTTCACCTAAGTTTAACTCACCACCTTTGAATCAAGGATGCTGTCCACAGAAAATACCTATGAAAATTTCTGCATTATGAAATCTACTCGAATCTCAGCTAGCTAGTCAGGATTTCTCTGCACATACATTTTTGCACTTGAGCTTTTCCCTCTCTTTGCAGGCTGTTCTAGTACAGGAGCAGTTTGAATGGATTTGTGGAGGGACAATTCTGAATGAGTATTTTATACTTACTGCAGCTCATTGCGTTAATAGCTCCCAGGAATTACGCGTTCTTGTTGGTGAGTGGCTGTCATTTTGACCTTTAATATAAAAATAAGTGTTACAAAAGAACTGTGTTCTAGTGCCCGTGAGCAAGACACTGAGCTGTCTATAGGTATTTCTCACTGCTCCTTGTTGTCCCTTGGCTAGCAATGAAATACATGTTCTGTATTGATGGCAGATGACAGATCCTTTAAGACTGGCTTGGCCCAATGTATCTTGTTTGTGACACAAGACAGGTGTACACCAGGAAAGTATGTGGGGAAGTGACATTGAGCTGATTTAGTTAATTGGTCTGAAGTTACACCTTCATGCAATTTCCCGTGCTGGCCAAACCTTGAAGCCTTCCAGATGCCACGTTCAGACGCTAACAATAAATGTTTTGACAGCATGTAGATACTAGTCAGAGACTGTTCTGTGCTTGAAACCTTAAATTCATAGTTTATTACTGTAATTTATGGGGGGGGGAAGTAGTTTATCACAAGTTCCAGGTGCTGAAAATGGTGTTCTGAGTCATAAAAATTTGCTATTGTCCTACAACAGTAAATCAAAAACTGTTTGTCTAAACATTAATTTAATCCCACTTTAAATCCCAAAAGAGACTTCATAAAAATTGAGAAAGACTAAATATAAATAAGCCCTTATATTTTTGTATGCAAAATGTTAAAGTTTTAAAAGACAATGAGTATTTCATGTTTAAGTCTGTTTGCCTATGCTGCCCTACAAAGGACTGGGACATGATCCTTCTCTTTGATGGTGGGGTTTTGTTTCTATATGATGGGTGCCATTGGGTATGTTGTAATGAAGCCCAAAAGTTTACATGAGATTTGTCATCGAGATGGTCATTCTGATAGCAAAGTTCGGATTTTAAACTTGCTAGGCGCTTCGGAAGTCAGCTAAAAACCTCTCCAGAACGGATATAAAATGCTACACCATCAAGATACAGGCCAGCTCTACCTTATTTGTACAGTACAAATGTCTATGCAGACTGCAAGGTGCTGTAGTCCCATCTCTTGTTGAGGTGTTCCTTGAGCTTGCTGGTGCTGTCTTGTTAACAACTGCTTTAATAATCTGACACAGGAATGGTGGAGAGAGAAAAGGAAGAGCCAAGTACTGCAATGCACAGTGTGGAAAAAATAATTTCCAATGCTGAATTTGATTTGAAAACTTCTGATAGCGACATAGCCCTTATCAAGTTGAAGGAACCGATCACGTTTTCTGAGGACGTTGTCCCAGCGTGCCTTCCAGAAGAAGACTTTGCAAAGGATGTTCTGATGCGCCAAACTTTTGGAATTGTCAGCGGCTTTGGGAACTCCTTGGAACAAATGGAGCCGGCCAGAAGAATGAAAGTGCTTCAAGTCCCTTATGTGGACAGGAGCACTTGCCAGCGCGCCCTTCTTCATCTGCTCTCAAAAAACATGTTCTGTGCAGGTTATAGTAAAGATGGACGAGATGTTTGCCAAGGAGATGGGGGAGGCCCTCATGTGACCGAGTACAATGGCACTTACTTTGTTACTGGTATTATCAGCTGGGGAGAAGGGTGTGGGAAGAAAGGAAAATATGGAATATATACTAAATTATCAAATTTTCTACCATGGGTAAGAAGCGTTTTGGCAGAAAACTTGTAATGGCTTGACGTTTAATCAGCCTACTTGTCTTAGCCATCAGATCTGATCCCCAAATGATATTTTCCTCTTTGTAAATGCTTGCTAAATTTCTGGTAGTTAGCACTTCTGTTAAGATGCCATCTGTTCCTTCATGAGCTCGTGCCTGGTTTTCAGAAGGTGCATTTGGACTTTGAACGGAGCTCGCTGGTTTGGGACAATGGTGGAACATCCTCAAATGCAGTGGTTTAGGAGTTCCTTCTGCTCTTGCTGTGGTTGACTGAATTTGTCTAGGAGGCTTTGGCTGTGCTGATAAACGCATTTGGCTACGCTGGTGAACCTCCCATAAAAAAGCTGCAACTAACTCGACTTTCCTGTGGCGGTACCTGCTTTATAGAAATAAACCTAGACTAGGATAATATCTAGGTAGGCCAGCATTTCTAAACCCTCTGGAAAAACCTCTTAAAAGCTGAAAAATATGGGAACCACCAGTGTATCCACACATGAGTCTAAGGAAGAAGACACTGAAACCAATGCCTTGTTGCATGAAGTTAATTGATTTGGAAAAGCTTGCTTATGATTGCCAAAATCACTGGTGTTCTGGTAATTGCTTGCTCTCCTTCTGAAATACTTTCTTCACCATCATTACTCATGTCATGATTTTGGGTATAATAAAGTGAGTGTATTACATTCCCCACAAATCACGATATTGTTGTATGTTGTCATTTGTATAAGGTGCTATTTAAATTCTTAAAAACTGAAGAGTTTTTAAATCTACAAGGATAAATTTTCTTCCAAGAATGAGAGAAGTCTGACTCTGCAATCCACTGAGCCTGACATCCTTTGGCTGCTTTACTTTAATCCATAGAGGCAAAAAAGACAGCCAGCTCAGTGGTACATCAAAATGATGGACTAGATATGGAGACGTTTGAGTCTCTGCAGAAAAATGAAGTACTCAGTGATGTACTTTAATAAGTGTGTCAGTGCACGAGAATAAATGCTCTCTGCAGGGACGTTTAGCCCGGCTGCTTAATTGCACAGAAAATTGCAGTTATCACTCAGGAGACATACCAAGACACACATTACATTACCTGCAGTCTGCCTGTGTCAACCTTTTACATCTTTAGAGAGAGGATAGAGCTGTAACTCAGTCCATCCTGGAAGATTTACTATGAAACTTCAATAAAGATTTTGCCATAATTTTTCAATAGAGATGAAATTCTTTTTCATACAAATTTTCTTTTCCTGTCATCGATGCAGAAGTCAACTCCTAAACGCAATCCAGCAGCGTGGCAGTTGCACAAGGCCAAAGTTGGTGTCTGCCATGGCTTGGGAGCCAGGCGTACAGCAAGAACCACTTCCACCTCCTGGCTGCGTTTGCCTAGGCTGCAAGTGGAAGGTCTCATGTGCTGGCTTTGAGCTCAGGGCAGGGATTCCCTTCTGCTGAACTTGTGGCAGAGGAAGTGGGTCACATCATCTGGGCTTAGCTGCAAGGCTGCTCACCCGTGACCTCAGGGAAGAGAACCAGGTGGAAAAAGAGGAGCAGGGATGGTACTTCGGCTTCAGGAGCTGAGGTCTAAGCAAGGACACTGAGCCTTGTAAAGGGCTCAGAAGAGCTCAGCGAAATCTTTCAGAAACAGAAATAGAATATGTCAGCACTTGCACCTGCAGAGATGACAGAGTAGCCCCAGAATGTTTTTTGTTTTCACCACCAGGCTGTCAGGAAACTTGCACAGCCTCAAGGAAAACTTGTGTGGGTGCAGCATCCCCTGGAGGGAACCAAACCTCCCGTGGCTTCATTCCTCCCCTGGGATGTCCTGCAAGATGTCCTGCGGAAGGGCAGTGCTGATGTTCCTCCAAAACAACTGCCGAGTCCCTCCAGCTTTTAGAAATAGTGATGCTGTTTGGATACAGACAGAAGCTGGCTACTGCCCAGACATTTAACTGAGTTATAATTCGTTTTAATCACACTAAACAACCCTTTGCAGAGTACCTGTTTCTTCTGTTGACAAAGTTTCATCTTTGAATCATCAGGATGGGCTGCAGGCACACCAGCGTGTTTGTTGGGGAGGCCATCCCACCTTTGGTCCCACCTTCACTGCGACCTGCTGGTCCCCATCCTCCTCCCAGCCCCATGGCAGCAAGATGCTATGGGTCCTCCCTCGTCCTCCAGCTCCCCAGGAAGGCGGGGGCTGGAGCAGCTCCTGCCGTGGGGCAGCACGCCTCATCCCCTTCGCCTTGAACCACCTCCAGCGTCCACAGAGCAACCACAGTGCTCACGTGCTGCTCGTCAGCAGGACTCCCCCAGGTACAAACACGGCTGTGAGCCCAGCCGCCAGCTTTCTCTATTTGCTTAGTGCGGGGGTGATATCTTCTGGAATATCGTTGCTGTCCCTTTTGGTAGCTGACGTGTGCATGTCCCAAAAGTGCCTGGCAGTGACAGTCACTCAGCTGACAGCCAGCCAGGGGCTGCAGCATGGCGTGGTGGCATTGGCATGACCCCATCCAACCTGGGCAGCTGGCCGCAAACCCATTCCTTGGCTGGCTGGGGGAGCATTTCTGAGGGGACAAGGGGACAAGGCAGGAGGACATCATCCAGGTGCTCCTGTCACAGAACTGCAGGGCTTGGATTTGGCACTGTGACCAGGCTGCAGTCCCCTTGCCAGCAGGAGATATCCCCCAGCCAGGCCTGCAGCAAACAGCTGGTCCAAACACATCTTCGTCTGCCCACTGTGATATTTAAGGGAGTGGAAAAAGAAATTCCAGTAACACTTCCTAAAGAAACATGTGAGGAAAAGACCACCTTTCCAAGCCCCTCTCTTTGTGCCATTTTCCGTAACAGTGTGTGAGGACTGTTGCAATAATGTCAATACAGAAAAAGCAAAGTCAGTGCCGTAATGGGACTGAGTACACTGCGGCCTGTACAGATGTTCAGTCTAGGTGTGTTTTGTTTAAAAAGAGAACATGAACTTGTAAGCTAGGCTCTAGGGAGCATGCAGCTTCTGAAGCCGCGTGTTGTTACTATTAACCTAGAACCTACATAGGCTTGCAAAGTGTGAGCGGCTTGTTTAACAAATAGATAAATGCTTGCAGCAGCACACTTCTGTGCTGCAAAGCCCTGTGCTGACATCAAGTGGTGACAGAGCTTTCAGGTCAGCGTGCTGAGGGGAGCCACCCCGGCTCTGCTGGGTGTGTGCAGGGCTGGGAGAGCAGGAGCAGGGGTGGGCACGGACCCTGGCCGTGGCCTCGCTCGCCAGTGGGCACTCCAGTGTGGGCAATCAGCCCGAGTCGTGAACCTGCTTTTTAAAACGCCAATTGATATGAAGTTTATTTGACGATTTACCCACAAATGCTCAGATTCCTCATGTTTCTAACTCAGATGAAAGAGCACTTTCCCCTCCCTGACTGCTGCTCAGACCGTATGGATGCTTTCCTGCCCTTCCCTGGAGCATGCCTGCACTGGGAGCCAAAATCTCTCCCCAGCACCATTGCCACTGCAGAGTGTAGCCCCAGCACACCAGCACGTCCATCCTTCTTCTTGTTCCATGCTCTGCCTTGAAGGTTTTGTGGGGACAGTGAGTATAGCAGCCATGCTGCACAACTGGTCCTGGAGTCACCACCAAGCTTGTGCCTTGTGCCAGAGCTTTGCTGTGGAGCAGATAAATGCTCATACTGTTCATCTCTCCCCGTCTTGTGTTAGGTAAGTGAAGGCTGAGGGATGGGAGGAATACCCAAAACTAGGAGGTTTCCAAACACGCTCTGCCTTCAGCCATTGCTCTAAGAGAAGGGGCAGCGTTCCACCACCCAGCAGGCCCTGTCAAGGTTTCCACGTGTTGACTTTGAGGCCAGGCCGTGCCCTCAGAGGTTTTGTTTTCTCATGAGCAGCTGGACTTTACACTTCAACATCTCCCGTTCAGCCGTTTCCCCAAAGAGCTGCAGGAATGCAGGCAAGCGACCATTGATCGCAGTGGGTGACAATGGCAAGTTGCTTTTGGACAATGTCGTTTCTTCTCTCTGCCCTTTTCCTTCAGACAGAGCAGACAGGTATGGCCTTTGCTTTGTTGCCGCTTTAATTCTCATTCGTGCTCCTGTCCTTGTAAACACAGGGGCAGTTGTGTACCTCCTGTCATGTTTACTTTGTAGCACAGGCTGACATCAGTAAAAACTCTGCCTCCATACATTTTTCTGGGTTGATTTTCTTCCATATAGCTAAGGAAAAATGACAGTAGGTTACAGCGATATTTGATATTTTCTTATGATTCCGAGTGGCCCAGATATTAAATTTTGTTTTATATACCCAGTTGCTGCTAAAATAAAAACAAAAGCCTTAAGAAAGAGGCTGAAAAGCACCCTTGGTATAGCTTGCAGAAATATGTTTTTTGTATTCATCCTCTATGTTTTGTCAAAAATGTGCAGTATGGTGCTAGAGAACTTCCTGAAATGCAAAGCACAAACACGAAGCTTTGTCGTATTTAGTATCACATGCAAGCCTGCTACTTACCTGCAATCCTGCGAAACCATAACTAAGGAACCATGCACAGCTTCAGAATGATTTTTGTATTGCTGTCACTTTTTTCCATCGTATATTATTGATTATTTCAAGCTTTGGGCCCCCAGACATTGTATAAAATGCGGAACAAACAAACAAACCATCCCAGTCCTGCCCCGCCAGGTTTACTTTCTGAGTGCAGGAGAACTGACAAACATGCGCTGACACACGCGATCACATCCTGGTTAATGTCAAAGACAGCAGGCGACAGCACCGCTCCAGCCCTCCCCTTGTCAGGAGGGTTTTGTCCAGGACATCATTGCAAGGAGCAGTTTCAGGGTCCGATCTCTCTCATGCCTTTGGCTTCTCCTCCTCTTTACTCAAGTGAAAAAGATGAGGGCGTTTTCCACATAAAGGATGGCGTTGCTGGGGGGTAGCTTTTATTTGTCCTCCATGAGAGAGATGTGAGCCGCCCTGAGCCGTGTCATGCTTGGCAGCAAAAATCCCCATACAGTCAGGCTGAAGGGCATCAGTTTGGATCCTTCACTGCAAATAAATACAAATCATTTCCACTTCTGCTGAAAGCCCCATGGACTCTTACAAAATGGTGTCTGTCTTTTTGATAATATTTACCTCTTTCCTTGGCCACAGCACAACATAGCTGTCCATGTGTCTGGTGCGAGAAAAGAACTGCAGCAGGAAAAGCTGCTGCAAGGAGATGCAAAAGCTCCTTGTATTCACAAGGAATTCTGCAGAAAAGCTCAGCAATGAGCCAGACCTGAACACTTATTTTGTTTGTTTTCCACACTTGGGACCACTGACAAAGACCAGGACCTCTTGTGCTCAGGGCTGTAGAGACAAAAAAAAAAAAAAAAATAAAGTGCCCCGACCCTTGGCCTCTCAGCCCTACCAGGACCAAAGAGCCATGAAACCCACGGCAGAGCAAAGCCCAGCCACAAAACACATCACCCAACCATGGGTCTTTAAGGTCAAGGGCTTGGAGTTGTATTAAATGCCCCCCACCTGGGAGTAAGTCAGGTACCTCCCAAAAGAAAATGGTGCTGCAACCCTGTGACTCTTCAGCCTGGTTTGGGCTAAAGAAGCAGAGCTCTTTCAGTGTTTGCTGTGGCTGAAACTCTGAATTACCCAAAGGATTTCTCTTTGTGATAAAAGTAGGCAGCTTAATAAGATCTTTTCAGAAAGAAAAAAGTGAAAGCATGAAGGCAACTAGCCTAAGTACTAACGCTAGCATCTTGTCGCACACCTGTCAGTGTTCCTATCAGCTGATGATGCAAACAAAGTTATCAAGAGACCTCGGCGTGCCAGCTCCCTGCTTTTTGAGGAGGTCTTACAGGGCAGCTTGGAAAGGGAATGCCTTGAAGAAAGATGCACCCATGAGGAGGCAAGAGAAGTGTTTGAAAATGGTGAAATGCTTGTAAGTATTTTGTTTTCCTTTGTGTATGTGGAGAGCTATTTTCTCAGTAGCTTTGTTTTGGTCTGGTTTGATTTGTTGTTGTTTTCTTTTTACTAAAAGTTCCAGCTCTGCTGCTTACTTCCACTGTTTGAGTTTCTTTCCATGTAAAACCAGCTCTTACACCTACTTTCATGTTGTATATCTGCTATGGAAAGGAGGGGTCAGCGCTGCTCCCGGGGGCACGTGGAGCTGGCGTTAGTTCTCTGCAGTAATGCCTCATCCTGTCACCTCTGCCTCCAGCAGCACCTTCTGGGGAAAAAGCAGCAGGATAAGGGAAAGAAGGATCCCTGGCCACCAGAGGGGACAGAATGGGGTCAGCTCTCAAGCCAGGGAGACAATAGCCAGCCAGTTTTTCCTGGAAGCCATGTGCTGCAGCATTCAGTTGTTTCTCTGCCACTTGTGAAGTGTTTCTTTTCCTTTATAACTTCTTAGGGAATAATAAAATGAGCAGGATGCAACCCCCCCCCGATGTCATTCAAATTTTGCAAGGCAGGGCAGAATTTGTAATCCTGCAACTATATGAATGTTAAACTGCAGTGTTTATAATCTCATATAATTTCTGTTTTCCGAAATATTTATAGAAATGATGTTATTTGAGAACTGAAGTCTGATTTCCTCTTTTTTTCAGAAAATGTTTTGGGATAACTACTACGGTAAGCTCCCCTCTTGATATCTCTCCTCATAGTGCGGTCATGCTGTGAACACTATGCTTCAGCCTGATGCTCTTTCAGAGACTTTTTAGCAGTTTTTGGCTGTTTATTCTACAAGAAACACCCAGTCACTATTTATCATGTCTCTAGTAAAGCAAGAGGAAAAGTGCTGGTGTGACAGGATTGAACAAGTCACAGATAATAGGAAGAAATAGTTAAGGCTGCAGAATGCAATTAAGCTACAGGGGAGCAGATGCTGTAGCAGGAAGTGGGCTGTTTCTGTCCCTGTGCTTTGGGTTGTATCCTGGGAGAAGGATCTTTTGCTGCTCGTGGCTTCTTCTGTCTGTGAGTGCCATTTCCATGGCGTGGCCCTGCCAGCCATCCGGTGTGGGCTGGGGCAGCGGCTGTGGCCCAGGGAAGCGTTAATAGAGAGCTACCAGGGCGCACTAGGCAAAGGGGAGTGTATTTTCCACAATGAGCTGAGCATTTGAGTGTTTAAGAGATGCCTGGCAAGAAATGAACCTGCAAAGCTGACACGGGGTGATGCAGCCAGGCGCCCCCTGGGCACGGGGCCTGGGACACTGGCACGTGGTGACTAGGCCTCACCCTCTCCCTCGCCACTGCGTGTCCAGAGTTCTCTCTCTTTTTTTCCTTTTTAATTAGTTTTTCTTGTAATCTTAGCTCTAGAGAGTGGATAGGGGCATGGTAAAATAGAAAACACTTTATAGTGTTAATTTTCTACAGAAGCCCCTAAAGTGCTGGGTGCAGGGAACAGTTGTGCAGAAGAGCCCCATCTGGGATTTAAACGTTACGGGCGCTGCTCCTAAATATCTTTGCTCAGTGTCTCATTGCTTCTGTGAGGGTGGGCTTGCTTTCCCCTAACTCCAGCCAGGTACTGCTCGGGACTGTCCTAACAGAAAGCTGCAGCTCTGACTGCCCGTGGGCCATCCTTCCCCAGGTGGCTGGAGGTGCTCCTCCAGCCCGTGCCAGCACGACGGCCTCTGCGAGGACAGCATCCGCGGCTACACCTGCACCTGCACTGCCGGCTTTGAAGGCGAGGACTGCGCCTTCGGTGAGGCATCACTGCTGGGACATGGGCCTGAACCCACCCCAGCATGGGGTTAACACGCACCATTTCCTAACGTTACCCAGCTGAGATGTTGGACATAATTATCCTTACCTATGCTAAGCTATAGTTGGCAGTCCTACCCCACTGCATGTCTAATGGTTGTCAGACACTACCTGTCCCTCACAGCACACCGGACCAGATCTTGCACGTTCACATCAGCCAGGGTTTGCTTCCCAGCCCCGAGGGCAGTATTTCTGCACAGCAGGGAACTTTCCTGCAGCCCCTGGGGAGCAGGACCTTCTCCACAGGAGCCACCAAGAGCCACATCGAGTGCAGGTTTCTCTGCTGTTTCTCCACCTGTGAGCTAGATCCAACACCAAACGTTCTTCCAGGTGCTTTGTGCTGAAGGTTAAGCGTTTGCTCAGCTGCAGAAAGCTGACTGGCCATATATCAAAGATGATTAATTCTCCTTTCCTTTTCTTTTCCCTATATTTGGCAGCTGCTATATACTTATTTATTTTAGTGCAAGCATGAGAAATAACTATGCATTTGCTTATGTTGGAAGGCGGTAAGCTTTAGCCTTTTTCTTCCCCACACAATACCCGTCTTTTGATAGAAAGCCCCCCTGGTGCAGCTACTTAGTGCTTTGCTTAAATGAGCAGAGAAACCTGCAGCATCCTTTTGTGGATTCACATGCAAGGCTCAGTTTGACCCTTGGCTACTAATGCTTTTTTTCTCTGTCCGTTCTCCTCAGCCAAAAACGAATGTCGGCACCAAGGAAAAGAAGGATGTCAGCACTTCTGCTACCCAGGGAGTAACTCCTACCATTGCTCCTGCGCTGATGGCTACGAGCTTGGGAAGGATAAAAAACAATGCATTGCATTAGGTAAGCATGAGCATGGAAGTAGAGAGGGTGCTTGGGTGGGCGGGAATATTACTGACCTTCCAAACTGAGCAGAAAAAAAGAGGAATCTAGGGACCACCATCAAAGATGAGTGAGCAGCGGTAAAAGAAGCAATATTTGATCTGAACATTTAAATATGGGTGTGCAGAGAGAGCTTGCATCACTCAACGGTACAAATTTTTCCACACTTCTTTAACCTCAGTAGAGTAACTGAAGACCTGACTGCTTGCAAATGGGGTTCAGTTGATTCAGATTAGGCATAGGATGGTCTGATAAGTGAAGGGCAGCACTTGCTGCCATATTCATTGGTTTGAAGTTGTAGCGCTCTTCATTTTTGCTGTCTCAGTGTAGTACCTGATTCATCTCATTCCCTTATATGCTAGGTTCACTGAAAACACAGCAGTACACTTAGGCCCTATCTACATTAGCAAGTAGGGCTGCCAAATGGTAACGGAGCAATAGATTCAGGCTTTTGGTGAAGATTCAACATTCACACCAAGTGCACAATTCAGGCGGGTTTTACTTCAGACTAGCTCTAGTTTGGTACTGAGGACTAAGCACCATAGGCTGTCAGAGCACATGAAGTGTGGTTATGGAGGAAGACTTCTGGTTTAATTTCACCTGAAGAGAATCTCAGTCTGAAGCAGAACACAAAGGCACATACGTTCCTATGGTCATGGCTTCAGCAAGGAAGGCCAGAATTACTCTGCCCAGATTGGGCCATAACCGTGAGGTGTTCGGTGCAATTCAGATACAGGATATGAAGAAGAGGAAGCAACCTGTTGATTCCTCATGATGATGTCTGGCTGGAGGGGAAGCCTCAGTTTGTTAGTCACAGTGAAATCTGGTCACCATAAGCCTAACACAATAACCCAAATTGTTCAGCACCATCGCTAAGCTAACAGACCACAGAACTTAAACTATTCTGATTTTCACCACCTGAAAAAGTGTCCTTTTCCCAAACCCTATAGCCAAGGTGGAAGGAATAAAACAATTGCTGGTAGTTTTTGCCTTGAAACTTTACGGCATGAAGTTTTCATTATTTTTTTTTTTTTAATTCATTTGCTAGATCAATGTGCATGTGGCAGACTTCAAGACAGTGATAATCTGATATGCGAAAACCCAAAGGAACATGACAAGCAATTCCCTTGGCAGGTATTTCTAGCAACACATGAAACCTATTACTAAACTTCATGTGAACAGTACTATTTATCTTCTTTTTGCATTTTCTTAGGTCCTGTTGCTGAACTTGGAAGGGAAAGGTTTCTGTGGAGGAGTGCTGATAAGAAGTAACTTTGTACTGACCACAGCAGAGTGTGCTCTTCTGTACAACCATGTTAAAATCAGGGTTGGTGCTGGTAGGTGATCAAACTTTCTTTTGTTGTAGCATGTTTCAGCATGGGTAAGCTTCTTTTCAAAAACAGCTTACTAAAATTTCTGCTGCATTAAAACCAGTTTCAGGGCACAAATTTGCTGCCATCTCCTCTAAGCACCTTAGTTAAGTATCAAGTTAGAACTACAGTTGTTAGGCCTCTCCACAAGCCAAGACAAGAGACAAGTACTGCTCAAAGGCCACGTAGGTGGGCTGGCTCAGCACCTAGGGATGAGCTATACCAAGCTTATTTGGAGGTCCCTTCTTCCACATCCCCAAGGAAAAAAATGCTTCATACCAAAATTCACTTCCGTTGCTGGGCATTTGTCCTTCCCCTCTGAGATCACGCATGCTTCTATATGCCACTGAAAAGCTGTCAAGCTGTCATTCTTAACTGACCTTTACCGCACCTGTTTAAAGAGCATCTTTCTCTACTGTACCTATTTCTCAGCACAACTAGGCAGTTATCAATTTGCATGCAGTTTTCAAGTCTCCAATAAATTATTCCTAAGAGCAATGAAGATGTCAATGCTTCACAGGGCATAACGGAACAAGCAGAGCTGAGAAGATAATGCAAGTGGAAGAGAAACACATACACATCCGGTATGATGAAGACACTGGTGAGAATAACATTGCATTACTACAGCTCCAAGAGCGCATCGAGTGCGGTAATCACCAGCTTCCCATCTGCATCCCTGAAAGAGACTTTGCAGAGCACATTTTGATTCCAAAATTTGCTGGTACAGTCAGCGGCTGGAAAATAGCAGGTGATGAATTTCACGGTGACGAGTTGCGGGTTTCGTATCTTCCTACTGAGGACTGTGAACAAATACTCAACACAAGCCTCACAAACAGGCAGTTCTGTGGACATGGCCAGGAGGCCATAGACAAACAACTGGCGGGAGGGAGCTTTATAGCCACTGAGTATAAGGGCACGTGGTTCCTGACTGGCATCCTGGGTCCTTGGCCACTAGAAGACACTGACAGGAAAACATTTTTGTTCACCAACACTGCCAGGTACACAATATGGTTTAAACAAAAAATGAAGTAAGATGCAAACACAACCAACCTTCCAGCACCAAACCCCTATCAGTCAATCACTGCAAGGAAACACCTGGAGGCAGCCAGTAGACCCATTTGACTCTATCGCCATTTGCAGCAATGAAAGTTGCAATGATGCTATTTAACTCCAGTTCACACAGAAAAGCCCATTTGTCTTTCCTTCCTCTGTCGACACACAGTACTGTGAAAGTCATGCCCCAGAAAACCTAGGTGTTTTACTAATAAACAGGCTGAACTTGAACTTTCCTAGAGCTGTTCATTCTGAAACTGGAAGTGTTGACGCGTTTCTAGTCTTTTAAATGTTACTAGAAGGAAATGAGTCTTTTTAATACTTGTTACCCCGAAGCATGATTCAGCAAATCCACACTCATTTCAGCATTTGTACAAGTAAAACTTATGAAGACAAGGGACACTCCAAGCCTTTAAATGCCTGTGTTGATGATACAGGCCCCGATTCTCTCATCATGTCTACTTCAGTTAGCGGGTAAAATAAAATCAGACTGTCAAACACATGGGGAAAATGTTTTATTTTCTTTTTAAAAAAAACAAAAACAAGTCAACAAAAAAATATAACTATCCCCTCATAACCCAAAGGTACACTGTACCCCTCCTCTTTCCTGACCCCAAAAAAGGAAAAAGAAAAAACCAGAACAAACACACAATAGAAGGAATGCTTAAAATAACAGACCCGGTAGCAGTCTTTTCCCCAGAAGCAGAATAAAACAACAGAGTATGGGTAAGTTACTTAGATAGATACATTTTTGTTCATCATAACAAAACTTAAACAAAACATTAAAGGAATTAAAAAAAAAAAAAAAAAAATCCGTCTCCGAGTACCTACAGACAAAAATCCCACATGTGCTTGAACTGACATAGAAAAGCTTTTGGTGTCAAGACCAACTTCTCTAGTTTCTAGAGAACACCTGAAGACCAAATTTGAGGCCAGCAAGATCATTGAAGAGATTTTGAAAATGAAACCATAAAAGAAAACATAATTTATTTCCACCCTGAAAAAAGGATTACTGTATGTAATCCATTTATTTTCCAAAGGATGAATGTAGAAATAGTAAGACAAAATACTTTGTAAAAGCTTTTAAGTACTTCGGAAGGTGCTTGGAATGCTTTCCTTTTATTTCCTCAGGAGATACTTTTAACGATCTAGAAAGTCTGCAGGAACTACCACTGAAAAGTGAGCATTTCATTCCAATGCACTTTGTTACGCTGGCAGCCTCGGTCATTCTGGGAAAGGAGCCACAAACAGTTCCTGGTATTCCAGCCCTGGATACGAACCAGGTCATTTATAATGTTCTTTGGCTGATTAGGAGCAGCTCCACGGGACAAGCTGCGTATCTGAGAAGTACTCACACGGGGAAGACACAATACTCAGCACACTGTTGACAGCGGAGGAAACGGGTTCTGCTTACTGACCACAAGTTTTTGATGCTGGTGAGATATATAGCCTTTAATATGACCCTGGCAGGAGAAGGAAACACGGCGTTAGTACTGGAAGCCAGTAACACAGTGCCTACACCTCAGCTGTCATTAGACTAAATCAAAGCTATGCGTACGCCCTCAGTCACCACTGCACTACTGTAGTTAGTGTTTGTAAGGACCCAATTTATGTAAGTGGGTCACCTCACACAGCAGGCAGAAAGTTGGAACCATAGCCATGTTTGCGTACTAACGCTGCTGCTGGACTGCCTGTTGCCAGGGCCCCCTACTGGTTTGCTTACATTTCCTTGACGAGACGGAGCTCTCGAGAAGCGTTTCTAAATTCACTCTTGCTCACTTTAAAATTAGGATTTTAATTAATCACTGTTTCAAATTAAAAAATTAAATTCTTCCTTTTCAGACATGCAGGGTTGTAGCAGCGAGAGAAATCTTCCAGTCACCTTACCCCACCCTCTCTTACTCTCAGCGGGTACCAAATAATCTGTTTCAGAAACAGATGCAGTTCATTTCTCACTAACATTGCAATGCTTCTCCACAATTTCTGATTTATTAGAAATCTATTGATTTCGAGCCTGTATCTGTTCATGAGTAGTTATACCCACTTAGAGTAAAAGACAAAATAAGAAACAAAGAAATGTAGTTTTTTTTCCATGTTAGAATGTCAAGAGTCTCCTACTTCAAATGCAGAAAAAAAGATCCCTTTCTGGTACTAGTTACAACTTTTGCATTTTGAAACAAATATTTATACATTAAACATATTTAGAAAAGTCAGTACTGGATTGGTAATGCATAATTCAACTACAATTTTAACCAATTCCTGCAAAAGAAGCAGGAACTAGAGGAATTTACCAGGGCAAAAGAAAACATTTGCACTTCAGGCACAAATGAATCAACTTTTACACACAAGAAAAATTGAGATTGCTGATAAATTTTTGTAACAAACTTTTACTCTCTGCCTAATACCTTTCACTGTCTGGAGTCTGGAAGGACCGAAAAATAAGCGGGCAGCACATACCATGTATATGAGGTTAGCTAAAATGCACTGGACTTCATCAATGTCAACATCGTCTACTTGCATGAATTTCAAGGCAAACAAAAAGGCATCCAGGGATAGCTGATGTGTTTTGAGTAGTAAATACCTGAAAGAAACATCAGAAGATCTGTTACTGGGAAACAATCACGTAAAAACTCCAGCTCTGAGGAAAATGGACTTCCTATTACCACTCACTTTGACAGGAATTCTGCCCTGCTGGAGAGAGCTAAGGGGCACATTCAACTCTATCTCAGTGCCAGGCGAAACCATATTAAGCCTGCTTTTGCAAAAATGTAATTTTTGTTATGCTTACACTTTCTTAAAGAGATTTCTGTACGTGATGATTTTCAGCTTCTCAAGGATAAGAAAGATTCCACATCGAATGAAGAAGGTCTCATGCTTGGTCAGAGCATCATTCAGCAGGAGAAGGTTGCCTTCACTACAAGGATGGAAGAAATGAACACATAAGAAGGTCTCGTGCTATCAAGAAAAAACAACACGCATGACTTGCTAAGAATATCCTTCCCCTGCCTTCCTCAAGCACCCCAAACAAACACCTTTTGGTTAAGGCTTTTTGAACTAACACACAACGCAACAAAATAATTGCCATACCTCACAGCCTTGGTGACTTCAGCAAACTGCATAAGGTCGTACTTTTTTAAGAGCTGAACGGTTGGCATATGGCCCTGAAAAATAAATGGTTTTCAAGTTTTGCAGGATAAAGCCAAACTTATTTTAAGTGTAATCTGTGAAAGCATTTTTTTTTTTAGAGAAACAGACAAATGTTTAACTGCTTTCTTTTTTGTTTTGCTGCAGAACAAGAGTTAAGGAAAGTATTTGCAAGACAATCCCCTTGTCCTGCCAAACTTCCTGCCACTCAACTCACAACAACTATTTACCACAGTCTAGGGAGTCTCTTGATATCTCTGAGGGTTAGGGAACAATTATCAGACCTGTAACATCAAGATCCTGTGACATGAGGCTTCGGCAGAGGCAAACTGTGGGAATCCCAGGCATTACTAATAACACAAGCAGTGCTTCAGCACTGTCAAGTGCTAGCTCAAGGTACCAGATTTTCTTCTTCACTGTACCTCCATATACACATTAAAATGTCAGAGAAAGAGAGAAGAAAGTTTAAATTTAAAGAAAAAAATAATTCTCATTGTTAGATCAGGTAAGACTGGATCAGGTGCACTATCAAAAAGAAATTTTGTTTTGTTTTTCAACCTTACACAGCAGAGATCAGATTGCACCCTGACTTGGTCAGAATTTAAATTTAGCTACCATCACGCTGTGTTGTTGCTAATACCTTTCCTGGCTGGAGGATTAGCTGAGAGCAGAACTCAGCTGCATGTTTACTGAGAGCTGTTAGGAATAAAGAAGCCACCCAAGTTATTTTAGTACAGTTTTAAGGTTAGTGTTAATGTTTGGATTGTGATTTTAAAAAGCAACTGTAAAAATGACGGCCTTTACACAGATTTTTTAGTGCCTTTTGTACACTAGAACAGCTCCAGAAAAGCCACCGTAACCTTAGGCACTAAGGGATCCACCAGTTTAAGGAAGGCTGTCAGTTTCCCATTATCAACCGTACCACTGACTGATCTGAAAATAACTGCTGTGAAAGCCAAGGAACAAAAATGAAAAACAGAAGCCAATCAACACACCCGCTATGCTTCCCCCTTCGATGCAGTTTCTTTCATCAAAAGATAGCTGCAAAGGAAACGAATTGACACGGCAAGGGACTGAGAAGGGAGCACAGAAGGGGAGACTGAGAACGGTCATGGACCATTTTGCTGGGGCAAAGGTGGAAGATGGGAACTCTCAGGAGTGGATGAATAAAAACGTTCTCCATGAGGAAATTTGGTACTAGGGAATAGGAAACACTACAATCTAGCTCTCAGTTACACTGAATTAATTGTTTGTATAACCCCAACAACTCAAGGAATACACAAAGAAGCATTTATTTTCCTTACAGAATCAACCTCAGGTTCCCTTTTCAGAGGGGTGGGAAGAAGGCAGGGGGAGAAAAGCAGCTTCTTTCTTCCTTTCCTGCTTTGCTATAAATAATAATTCAACATTTTCTGTCCTCAGCTGTGCAACAATGTTTGCATGTGCTGGTGCTTACGATGTCAGGCACAAATAGCCCCTGCGTTTCTTCTTATTTGCCTCCCAAAAAACGTCTTGGAAGAGTAACATCAACTCACCAACAACATTTTCACTGGCAGCAGGTAGATCAAAATCATTCTTTTGTTTTTCTGGCTTGAGCGGTGACAGTGCTCAAAGGCAAATGACAGATACTCTTCAGCTGCAGACACAAATACAACCAGAGGGGTCAAGAACTGAAACTGATTAAAATTGTGACCCAAATTCTGTGTGCAATGGCCATTTCTAGCCTGAACCTGTGACATTTAAAACAATCTAAAACAGAACCACACCAATCAAAGTACATTGAGAAACGCGTTGTAAAAATTATTGCTGAATCACCAAAATGTCAAAGTATTACAAGAAAAAAAAGTTCTCCTTCGGGAAGGAAAAGAAAACTTGTAACTGTTATGTCTGACATCTAGATACTGACAAACAATACTGGAATTTTCAGCTCAATTCACAAATTTTTTTACTACTACACGAGAGGAAAATTTCAAGAAGCTATGATGAAACAGAGCTGTATTTTCTAAATGCACAGATGAGGTTGTTTTGGGGATGTAAGCTGCATGTGATGCACACATCTGCTGAGATGCAGAAATATGTCAGTGAGATAGCACAGCACTACAGCATGAAAACTTTTCTCTCAGACAACGACAGTGCTGACAGGCAGAAGATTCTGCTTAGAGTTGTGGAATAATCTTTTTTTCCCTTTGAAGTAATGGATTATTTGGACGGAGGCTTAAGTTTCTAATTAGGTGTAAAAGGTGTACGCCTCAGCTCTAAAAGCATCCGCAGTAGTGAATGATAGATCTCAGAAATGCAGTGTCCAAAAAAAACAAAAATCAATGCACTGAGAACCTAATTCTACAGCACAGTTTGCTGAAGATTTCCTACATGGCATATAGTAACTTGGAGAGGAGAAGAAACTTCCAAATCTCCTTTGTGAAACTGTTTACAAATCCATTCTGTTGGATGGTACTACAGGAAACAACTGTTTTAATATGCATGCACACAATGCCTAAGACTACAGGGAACTTTAAAGAAATAAGTGTCCTGAAGTGAGGCACATACTACAATTAGAAGCGTCACGTAATCTCATCTCTGACCTGACTCAGCCTGTGAATCTTTCAGCACGACTTCCTTTTGATCAGTGCAGACACGACTGCACCTTCAGCACCCATTTGGAGCCACACACACAGCATAACCAGAGTTCACACCGAACAGCAAGGGTTTAAATCTGTCTTACTGGCACACAGTACCTTGCTTAAAGTCGCTGTCAAACATGGCTTTGCGTCCCACGTAGTATCTGTACGTAACTCGCTGTGCCATGCTATATTCATCCTTCAGATTTGAGCTGTCAATTGCTCTAATTAAGGGCTTACACAGATGGAGCTTATTGATCTGTCAAAAAAATTAAATGCATTTTATTCATAGAGCGTAGATATGCAACACCATGTAAAAAAAGGGTGAATGTGACTTAGAGTACGAAACATAAAACACAGCGTACCAGACTGAAACTCTACCTTAAAATAGATTTTGAACAGCTGATTCACGAGAAATAACATGCCCCACTTTTTGGAATCTTCAATGCCTGCTCGACTGTCATAAGAATAGAGAAGAGAAGAAAAAAAACCAAAACCAAAATACTAGTACTCAACATAGTAGTAAAATAATAACTTTGTTTTTATGGTAAATCCCATCCCTGCATATTTCATGGATGTTTCTTAGGATAAAAATGTATCTGAAAATAAAACCCGACTCCTTGCCTTAAACCATACTGACACTGACAAAACCAAGTGTCCTCACATCTTAAATTTTCAGCGGCTCTGCTGCATTTCTTCTCATTGCAGTGAGAGATGCAGAATATTGTTCACCTGCAGCAGGATCCTCACTCCAGTCTGCATACGCTAACATAGTAATACTCACGGTGAAAGAAAGATGCGTGGGAGATAAAAGCATTTTCTCCACACAGGAAGCGTTAAAATTGCTATGACTGGAAACCAAACAGTTGCCTCTTCCCAGTCTAACAACACTGAAGCCAACTTCTCAACTGAAGAGGGCACAAAAGGGTTAATAATATTCCCCGAGAGACAGGGACACAGTCAGTCCCTCCCACCATCACCCCTTGGAAGGCTAGACCTGAACGATGGCCTCTCCAGCTGCAGCTGATAGTCAAGACAGACTACAAATGGGAGGAAACAAGCCTCCAAAGTGTTCTTTCTTATCCAGATATGGTCTTAGCAAGCACAGAAGACTTGCATAAAGTTCATTAAGCTCTTAACAATTTAATTCTGCAAGTTCTACAGAGCACCTTTCACTTACGTGTCACTGGCACAGACTCGAAAACAGCTCATCAGCAGTTCTGCAGCTTTTTCCAACATGTCACCAACTTTGCTTTTCCCTTTCTTCACTAGCTGTTGGTCTGCCTATCGTTACACAGCAAGAAACAGCGCATAATTCTACATTCTGGGTCACTGGGTTGTAAACAAGTTAGTTCCTTAACACAGCATTTTATAAAGCGTTATAACAATACATTTGTCGTGCCTACTGTACCCTAAATCATGAGAGTCCTTAGGCTGACAGAAGGACTGAAAACAAAACAGAACAAAACACTTGGAGAGGTTCCTGAACACCCTGTACCGAACTTAATGCACAGCAGGCCAGTCAGAACTTTGAAAACAGCACTGGCCTGCAGCACCACTAAGCTTGAGGCAGCTCTCAGAAGCCAAAATTCAGGATCACCTTATAGCTGAATTAGAGCATTAACACTCCAACTCAAGTTTCCAAAGACCATGACTTAAACAAAAATAATGTATTTTAAGCAAGAGCGAACAAAAATAATTCCCCAGTTACAGAATCTGAGTTTTAGAATTTATAATTAAGTTTCTCTCCACTGCCACAAGGACTTGATTTTACTTCTAAACCATACGCAACGCTTTCTAGCAGTAACACACACTGCTACGTCCCAAGATTTTCAAGAGACAGGAACACGTATGCTACAAGGCACGAGAAAATCAGTTGGCAGCAGTGTTTATATAAAGAGGGAAAGAACCATGTACTAATCAATACAGAAATAAAACAACAAACAAGTGTGAGAAAAAAAACCAAAACAGCAAGGAGACATTTGCTGTGTGCTTTCTAGAAAGTTTTACTCTAATGCTTGCTTTCTCATTAGCTGAAACATAAGAACAAGAAATAGAAATGCATCCTTTGCTGTAGAAGTCTTCTCTGTACCCTCATCTTTTGGACACACTGGCATCAGTTCTACCACTTTCAGCATAACTGACCCCACTTCCCCCTTCCTTGTGCGCCTCAAAGTCACAAGTTTGCCTCGTTCAGATTGAGAACTGAGACTTGTTGTAGAGCAGGCAGGTGAACACACACAAAGCCTTCTCTGTGCAAGCACGCAAAAGGTGCTGGTTTGTGGGTTCCTAGGCACAAGAAGTGCCAAGTGGACAACCACTGGAAATACTGGATGTTCACAAACTCTAATCTAGCTTGAACTCTAACTTCACCTCTTCAGGTCAAGTTATCAGGATCAAGGTTGTGATCTGCTGCTCATCTTGGGCCAAGCACTTCTGCAGACCCCTATGCAAGCTACTCCAATTCACTAGCCTGAGAAAAACTATGCAAGTTTGATTTGGTTTTTTTTTTCTGGTTTTTGCTTGTCAGCAGTTGTAAACTCACCAAAGGGTCCAATGAGCATTAAAAGCAACATAAAGAGATGGAAGAAGGAAATGAGGCATAAACTTCCCTGGTAAGATGTGGTGAATAGTTAGATTGGCTTAGTTGTCTTGTGTATCTCCACTCTCACAAAGACTCAAATCGCAAGGATAACACATGGAAATCGAGAGCTGTGCCATTGTGCTGTCCCATGAAGACAGCACTTAATCACTTTATTTGCTCCAAGCTGTGAGTTGCATGCAGGTGCCCAGAACCTCTTCAGTTCAAGCAGCAAATGGGAGTCAGGCAGACTCAGTAGCCTAGTTTTCCAATAAGGCAGGATGAATTTATTGTGTTAACAAAATCTTAGACAATACATTGAACACTAATGGGCAAAATCAGGCTTTGTGATAGAGTCTAAAACATTTCCATCATAGAAACTCCTAACAGGTGAAAGTAACAAGGTTGTTAATCAGTTCTACTTACATTATTAGCAAAAATTCGAAGATCAAGGGCGACAGCATACATAATAGGTAAAGCCCTGGAAAAGTAAGACACAGTATAATTGCTATGTGCAAATAATGCAGTAAGAAAGACATGAGAAACTGACACTTTTTTCTTGCTAGTTGGTCACAAAACTGGAAAAATATACAGAAATTTTTAATAAAGGATGCATCCTTTTAAAGATCTTTCAAGATCTCAACATTTCAGAAATCCTACACTGAAGGAAGAATTAATTCAGATATCTTTTTTACTGTGGCTTTAATGGCTTTAAAAAAACAACAAAAAAGCCATCTCACCTTCAACAAATTCTTCAGGTATTTGTTTACAGACATTTTACATAATTAACCTTAGATGTATATAGAGTTGTCACGGTTTGGGATCTAAAAATTCAAACAGGCAGTAAAATCAATTAGGCTGCATTTAAATATTGCTGGAGATAAAAACTTACCGCCACAATTTTAGTTTGACTGCTATGATATTATATTAATGAAAGATGAGAGTCTAGTTTTTAAGACTGTATGACATACTCACCAGTTTTCTTCTTTATGCGCCTGAAATGCTCGCAGGAAAGATGTATTGCGTTTAGGAGAATTTGAAATGCTATCAAATACAGATTTTAAAAACCAGAGTTGTGTGGTACTGTATATTACATGCTACATGAAAGAGTAGAAACCAACAAAGCAACAAGTAGATGAGGTGATAGGATGCAAAGACATAGAAGGGAAGAACATGAACACAACCACACACTCTTGGTACTGCGGTAGCGATGAGAAACAGAAAGCTGCTAGTTTATCTCTAAGTATCCTCCCCTCTAGCCAAGCAGAATCTGGGATGTATGTTAATGATTTCAGGTTCTCCTGTTCTCTGTGAGAAATTAATTTGCTGTTTTAGAGGCAAGAGACAGATTCCTTCTTAGCCCCACAGAAAGCTGACAAGAAAAGAGCATAGCTGTACTTCCTTGCTTAAGAATCTAAATAGCGGAAGTGTATTTGGAAGTAGACCACAGTGTTAGATTTTAAAAGGGATAGCTTACTCTATGAGAAAGCCCAGTTAATCTGAAAATGATATACAAGATACATGGAAAAGGATATTGAACGATAACTGTTTGGCACTTGTATGCTTCTATAAAGTCATGGTTTCCAACAGCGTAAGTACATCTGTCAAGGAAAAGGAGCATTAGTGCATCCAAAGATATCATATACGTAAGAACTATTTCTTTTTTTGCCTTTTAACAGGCACAGACTTTAAAGTTTAGTTACAGGAGATACAGTAATACAATTAGAAATCCTCACAACAAAATGACATAAGTATTTAAACAGAGCACCGAGTCTGATAACTGCAGAAAAGTGATTTGAGAGAAGAATGTATGTAAACTACCAGCTGTGATATGCTAACTCTTATTGAAACTGTCACCAAGACTAGCATGGTTAAAGAAAAAAAATTCCAGGACTGTTGAACATGAACCAAACACAGTGTTAATACAAGATGGAATTTTGTTTTAATAAAAGCCTCACAAAAGTACTTAGGTCTTAAGGGTGTCTTAAGAGTACTTCTATGACCCAAATTCCTTTTGTAAAATATTTATTTCCATTACTTATTTCACGTTAAATTTTCACATAGCTGGTAAAAGGAGGGCAAAGGAAACAGGAAGCACTGAAACTAAAGCTTTGCCAATTGCCATACACAGATGTCTGTCAGGTACATCAAAAATATATATATATATATCATGTGGAGAAAAAAGAGAAGGCCTTTATTTCCTGCAGTCCTAATGCCATTTATAAGAGTAATGAATAGCAACTGTGCAGACGTAACCACTTCAAAATAACTAAGTAAACTCAAGGTTATGCTTCCCTATCCCTGCTGGATGCCTCACAGCTGACTTGCCTGTTCCTAAGTTTCTAAGTCTTATCTTTACCTTAAGTGGGCTGCAAACATTTCATCATATGGTGGTTCCAAAACCTGCTGACACTTTTCCTCTGGAGATGGAAGCTAAGGATAGAACAAATCAATTAACCATTAAGGGAACACCCAGTGCAAAAGAAATATCATACAGATATTTTATCATGGCAGTCTTATGCATACATGCCTTTGCTATCTATCAGAACCTCAATTACATTAATAACCAGATCTAGTGTAACAAAGTGTCAGTGTGCATTCTGTCTACACAACCAGATCAGAGCCACTCTTACATAAAAGTACCTGCAGGGCATACAGCACAAGCACTAGTCATAAGTTTTGCTCTTTATATTCACTCCCACTGGGCCACATTACCAACCAACATAAACCTGGACATAGGGGACCTTCAGGACTCTATCCAGAAAACAATTCAAAGCTGAACACATAAAGCCACCCGGGGAAAAACGATGCAAACACATAGTATCCTTGTAAAAAGGAAGGGGAAACAAACCTACAAGAGGATTGTGCTGTGGCCTGTGAAGCAGATGTCTGAGGTTTATTCCCAGAGGACAGGAATGCATATGAAGAGCTAGAAAAACTGAAAGCTCAACAAAAGAAATATCAAAAACTCTTCCAGAGTAACGGGTTCTTACCTGGAGCCTTGGGTTTGCAACATGTGGATGTTTAAATGATACCAATTCTGCGCAAAATTGTCCATCTCTGCTGTCAATAGACTCTTGCACCTACCCAAGAGAACAGGCACATTACACCACAAAATCCAGCCACAGCCATGCAACATATTTACCCATAAGCCAACTTCTTGTAACCAGTGTTCATACACATCAATACCTTTTCAAATAAGAGTTTTAAAGGTTTAAAACTAAATGAATCAACACTGTACTTTCAGCACACCTGTTTTTTAGAAATGGATCAGGAGAGAGGATGATGTGAAAGCTATTGTGGCTTTTCCTTGTTCGCAGGATGCAAGCAAACCAGAGAATCCCAAAACAACTTGGATGGATTTAGTAGCATAAGAGAGCAGTTGTCAACCAGATTTGTAGAAGCTTTTTAAAATTGCAGCTGGAGTCATGGGCATCAAATATTTACGTGAAGGGCATAAGCAACCTCTGAGTACTATTATTTGTGATCCTGCAGATGGAATCTGAACGTCATGAAATATGACTTGCAAATATATTTCATATGAACTTAATATTAAATACGAAAAACTACTCATAAAATACAAATGAACTTTTCTTTGCTTGAAAAATAATCTCTGGAAGAGCTTAAGCAGGTTTTTGTTGTTGTTTTTAAACATTTTCCCTCTCTGGTTCAGTTTCCATACATCAAAAATTTTTCTTTCCTATCAGGACATAAAGATAGAACAAATAATGCATAAGCACTGGGAATTGAACTCTCAAAAAGCAGTATCTAAAACTACTTCCACAACTGAAGAAATCTCCAGCTTGATGTCACAGTAAGCTCCTTGGAAAGACTATCGTTGTCATGGAGTTATCTTTAGCAGGAGGCATAAATAAATCATTGTCCTGGTTTCAAGTGGAATAGCACTAATTTTCTTCACAATGCTGTGTTTTGGCTTTAGGGGAAAAGCAATGTTGACAACACACCCATGCTTTAGTTGTTGCTGAGCAGGGCTGTACAGAGCCAAGGACATTTCAGTTTCTCAGCTTCTCGTACTGCCCTGCCAGCAAGGGGCTGGGAGGCACAAGGAGCTGGGAGGGGAGAGAGCCGGGAGAGCTGAGCTAAGCTGGCCAAAGGGACATTCCATACCACGAGGCATCATGCAGCACTATAAAACTGGTGAGAACGGTCCAGGCAGGCAGCTGCTGCTTGGGGACTGGCTGGGCTCACCTAGTGAGCATCTGCTCCAACACAGAGCAAAACAGCTTTTTTGCAAGAGATAACCTGGTGAGGGGTGTGCACAAACTTAAGAAAATACAGTTTAAATGCACAGGCAGTGTGCAGCCTATGGAGGATGGAGACAGAGGGTCATGAGGGCTATCAGCTGGAGATGTTCACTTTTCAGAGCAGATCACTGCTCTGACAGATCTCAACCCCTCCACTCTGAGACTGAAAGCCAAATTACTCTCTCCTTGTATCCTTCACTCAATTGACCTGACTGATCTTGATGAAGCTTGCTGGATGATAACTATGACAGAAATGGGATGGTTCAGACAGGAGCGGCGTGAGTGCCACACTACAGGCTTGACACCAAGGGATATGCACAGAAGATACCCTTATGATGCTGTTCCTGTCTCTCCATCCTCTATGGACGTCTATATTTCTGTACTTCTGCCTGTACTTGATAAATTCCTGACCCATATTCTTATTGCGTACACACACAGTCCCACCTTTGCTCACCACCTTGCAGTTCCTATCAGCAACTATCATCAATATGCATCGTATCAGCAACCATCACGCTTTTTGGGACTTCAAAACCCACCCAGTCCCACCCCACTGGGTCAGGCTGCCCAGGGCCCATCCAACCTGGCCATGAGCACCTCCAGGGATGGGGCACCCACAGCTCTCTGGGCAGCTGTGCCAGGGCCTTACCACCTTCTGAGTGAAAAATTTTCCCTCGACATCTAACCTAAATGTCCCCTCTTTCAGTTTAAAACTGTTCCCCCTTGTTCTATCATGTCCCACAACCCAGGCTGATATTTTTTTACAAGAACACAGCCTATCTCCAGCAATGAGAAACAGCTCCACACGTTCTAACAGCGCTCCCAAATCAGCAGCAGCTCCCTCACCTGCTGCAAGTACTGGTTTATGGTGATGTGCGCCATTGGCCCAGAAGAGGCCGAGTCCCAGTCAGAACGCCGCGGGGTCACGTTCTGCAACGAAACGGAGCTTCAGAGAAGAGCACAGAGACAGTACCCCCCTCCCCTCTCTCCCGGGAAGGACGGGATGGCTGTTACACCCCACAGCCAGCCCGCGGGCAGCGCACAGCTCCGAGGAAGACAGAGCAGCGCTCACACACGCTCCTGCGCGCACCGCTCCTGCGGCCCCCGGCCCAGCCCCGGCCCTGCCGGCTCCAGCACAGACCCACCCGCAGCCCATGGCGCGGCACACAGCAGCACTTCCGGAGATCGCTGAGGCACTTCCGGCGGGGCTCCCGGCGCGAGCTAGCTGCCAACCGGCGCGAGCACCCCACGTGACACCACACCTCAGTCCCACCGCCCGCCCCCGCTACCACCCACCAGCGCGTCGGCCCCGCCGCTCCTCTTCCCCGCCCCCAGAGGCGCGTGAGAGGCGTGGCCTTGCGCCGATAGCCAATGGAAAAGCGAAGTAGGCGGGGCCAGGCCGCGTGGTAGGCGTTAACCACGTGCGTCGGGGCACGCGGCACGTCAGTGGGCGGAGCAGCGGGANCCCGGCGGCCCGGCCCAGCCCAGCTCAGCGCCTGGCCCCGGCCGGACGCGGCGCCCGGGGTGGAGATGGCGGACGAGGCGCAGAAGAAGCCGCACTTGTCGGCCCTGGCGGGGCACACCAACGGGCTCACCAAGGCCGCCTCGCTGGCCGCCAGCCGCGGCGGGGCCGGCGCGGCCGCCTCCTCCAAGAAACTCGTCATCAAGAACTTCAGAGGTGG
>WBMW01003969.1:480562-517600 GCA_013396635.1 Penelope pileata
AGGTGCCGGGCCCGGAGCCACCCCCACCTTTGTTTACCGCGGGGCCGCGCCGCTGTCACCGGCCCCGGGGCCTCCGGGTGCCGCCTGAGCGTGGCCGCGGGGACACGCGTGGGGTGCGGGGCGGGCGTCGGCGGCAGGGAGGGAGGAGGAGGAGGAAGGAGAAGAGGAAGAGGCCGGAGCGCCCGGCTGGCTGCGGAGCTATCCCCGCTGGGGCCCTGTCCTCTGGCGTGGGGTGGGCGCTCGCCCCCGCGGCTGTGCAGAGCGAGGGGAGGGCGGCCGCGGGGGGCCGTGTCCTCAGGCCGCCCGCAGCTCCCCGTGTGCTCCCACCCCCCCCCGCAGAGAGGCCCAAGCTGCCCGATAACTACACGCAGGACACCTGGCACAAACTTCACGAGGCGGTGGCGGCCATACAGAGCAGCACGTCTATTAAATACAACCTCGAGGAGCTCTACCAGGTAAGACCTGCGGGGGTTTTTGGGTTTAACAGAAGGAAGGTGAGCTGCTTTGAGACTCTCACAGGGCTCTGGGTTTAGCACAAAGTACTCTGATTTGTTAAAAGCTGGTGGCACCTCCCGAGCATGCTCACAGCACTCTGGTTCCTGTCTGTTTGCAGTTCTGTGGCTCAGCTGTTCGCGGGTCCTCGCACAGCCACCAGGACCTGGGCCCGTGGCACTGTGCTTTGCCCCATGTGCATGGGGAGCTGCACCCAGGCAGGGCTCAGCCCTGCGCCCCCTCCACTCCACATCTGGGAAGTGGGGTGCTGCTCGCTGGACTGTGCAAATATAGATCCTGCGGTGGCTTATTTTTTGGTATGTTTGGTATTTGTGAATAGGCAATGTCCAAGTATTTGTTGTAACAACAATTAGACTTCAGCTTCGATGCTCTTTGGAGAACGGAAGACGGAATCTTGGCTGAGCAGCCAGCTAGCCACCAGTTTACGTGTGGTTCAGAGCACTGCGACACTTCCACAACAGTCAAGATCCTTTTTATTAAAATGGTGAAACGTTGCTGGAACGTCTGAACTGCTGGAGAGGGGCTGCGGAGAGTAGAGGAGGGGTCGTGAGCCAGTTCTTCCCTCCTGCTTCCTCCATTAACATGTGGTGTAGTTTTTATGAATTTGAATGCGTGTGCGTTGAGATATTTAGCTGAAGCAGTAATTTCTCACAGTGATTGTGTCATTGCAAAGAACTACTGATGCGGTAAGTTGTGCCACGCAGCTGAAGTTAATGGTGAGTGTTCTGTGCGTGCAGGTGGTTGGTCTGCAGATGTGAATCTCATTGCCAGGGCAGGGGTGGAGGCACTAATGTTCTCACCCCAGGTTTTCTAGATGTTCAGTGGGGTAGGTCTGATGTTGTCTGAGTCTGTGAGGGAGGTGAAAGCCAGAAACCCATGCAGGAAAAATGAAGGTTGAGTCTGAGAGCTGACTGGACTTCTCTCTGTGATCAGTTGGATGTGTGATGTGTGGGTCCAAACTGGCTCGTTGGGTGAAGGCGTGTTGGCTTCATGTCTTAGTGCCAGTTCAGACAGAGAACCGGGCTGATATGTACATCTATGAGTACTTAAAGGTTTGCAGTGTCTGAATTACATAACACACGTTACAGTTTTAAACTGAGCATTTGAGAAATCCTGCTTTTTCATGCCTGGCTAAAAAAACCCAGATGCTTTGAATGTTACCTAACTTGTTTTCAGAGGCTCGGAAATGAGATTATAGTAATATGGGTATGACATCGCCAGGGCACAGACCTCAGCTTTGGCAGAAGGGGAGGAGAGAGGTTCTGGATAAGCTGTGAAGGGAGAGCTGTACTTTTTGCTTTTTCTGTTTGTAAAAAAAACTGCATGTTATAAGGTTTATAGTCCGTAAGTGACTGATGCAAATCAGCGAGATTTCCGTGTGGTAGGCGGTGGCTGCGAGCATGCCTGTGCATACGTGCATTCTCCTGCCAGAGGGATAAAAGAGGAAGTTCAGCATCATTTGGAAACCTGACCTGTATGTGCAGGTCGCTGTAACTCTCGGTTGGTGAGCACGGATCCAGGCACAGGGAACGTTTCTGCGTGAGTACCTCTTCTTGCTGTCGGGGCTTCTTCTTGTGCATCTCTGGCATCCTGAGAGGAGGAGAGAGCCTGCCTTTGAACTTTGTGATTGATTTATTTAATTAGGTACGGTGGCTGAGTTGAAAATGAAGAACAGTCGCAAGACCTAGTGGGAAGTCTGGAAGATATTCCTTCCCAAGCATTCGAGGCAGCGTGGGTTAAAACACAGAGGTGCTTGGCAGAGTCAGCGAGCAACGGGAGGGCGGCAGCCAATTTTTTGCTACTAAAATAGAAGCGATGTCTGGGATTGGTGGTAGATTGCACAGGTCTGGTAGAAGTAGCTGGTGTTCGATGGGACAGAGAAAGTGGGGCAGGGCGGAGAAATGCCAAGTGAGGACCGAGGGATAAAAATAATGGCGAAAGAAAAATTTCTTTGCAGCAAGATCCTAAATAAATTGAAATGGGGCAGCGCTGCCCTTCGTGAGGACACAGAGTAGAACATTGTTGCAGTGAAGGCAAAAAAAAAATTGGTTGGAGTCTTGAGCAGACTTCTGTGTAGGTGGATAGGAAGGGGTACATCTTAGAAAATAAAACACAGTATCTGAAAGACAGTTGTGTGAGTTGTGTGTGGTTACTCTTTGTAGCAGAGGTGGCCTTACTACCTGTTTTTAGACCAGAACTGAAAAACAGCATGAATGAAACAGTAATCACATCGTGCCTATTTGTTCCCATGTTGTGTTTTGGAAGATAAGCTCTTCAGGAGAGTAGAACCCATAGAGAGTACAGGAAGCAGCAATTGTTTGCGTGCTAAACACTAAAACAGCAGGGAATGCTCTGCTCAAAACAAGCTATTGAAATGTTGTTTGAAACCTTTACTAGGTTTGTGCAGGTGAAGAGCCTACAGTGCTGTCTTTCTCATGGCCCAGTCTGTGTGATCATTACTACAACTTTTTCCCCAGACTGTCTGTGTACAGGGTAACTAAAGGTCAAATCAGATCTCTTCAAGAGACAGCAAGAAATCTGAATGTAACAAAACATAAAGACAGGAAATTAGCACTTTTCCCCTCTGACCAATCAAAAAAGCAAGCAGGAACAGCTGGCTGAGGGCAGTACCGAGGTGATAAGGCTGCAGCTGGAGGCACACTTTGAGCCAGTGCTGCTGCCTAGAGAGCTGCTGTCCCCTCCACCTCTCACTTGACCTGCTCGCATGCTGGCACAATTGTTTGTGTGGTCTTGAAGAAAAACAGAGTGGAGAATGTGTACTGGTGCTGAGGCAATGAGTTACGCACTGACATTAGGCTGCATAGCTTTCCACATCACAAACAAGATGCACCAAAAAAGTTAAAATTGGAGGAAAACTGAGGAAAGACCAAGTACTGGGAAAACACTGATACTTTGTCCAAGTTCATGGATGCTGTCAGAGAATTCATCAACAGAATGCATCGCTGTAAATCCTCTGAAGCAAAGGAAAACACTGCTGGGCCACTTTTACTTGCCCAAGTGAAATGGTGCTTTAAGTGTTATGCAGCGTTCCCTGCAGGATCCTCTCGCAGAATAAAGGAAGTTGGGGTGAAGCTCAAGGAAGAGATGAGTTCATATTCTCATCGTGTCCAACTCCTTTGGATAATTTGCTGTGAGGCACTGAATGGCCAAAAATACTCCTGTAAACTTCGCAGTCCTCACAGAATGTTTGGCTGTCTCCATTGTGATTCACTTTAGATGCTGCGGTCTATTAATAAAATAGTTTGTTGAAATACAGCACACAAGTTAAAATAAAGCGCGCCTGGAACAAAATCTAAATATAGGCAGTGGTATCAAATGAGGCTACGTTTTCTCTTTGGCATTCTCACTGAGTTTCTTGTGAGGAAAAAATGTTGATTATATGGGAACAAAAATCAGAGTTCATTTAATTTTTTTAAGCTCACCTGTTAACTTATTTTTTTGGTTTTAGGCTGTTGAAAATCTCTGTTCTTACAAAGTCTCTGCTACACTGTACAAACAGCTGCGGCAAGTCTGCGAAGATCACGTGAAAGCACAAATCCTTCAGTTCAGAGAATATCCTTTTCCTGTGTGAAGAAACAGTTAATTTGGGTTTAAATCATTGTTTTTTGAAATAAGCTTTAAAGAAATGATTCTGGGTGGAGCCAGGAGTTGGGCTCGATGATCTTTAGGGGTCCTTTCCAACTCAGGGTATTCTATCATTTGTGATAACAATACACTTGTTTTAATAGTGCAAATGCTACACATAAGCTAGAAAATTTCAGTAGCTCTGTGAGTCTAAAATCTTTCAAAATCTGACAGCAGGTATGAGTTTTTATGGCAGGTGGGTAGTGAAGATGCTTCCACTAGGAATAGCTTAAGAAAAACTAATTTTTAACAACAGAGCTGGAAGTCTTCTGTAAAATAATCCTGCAACCTATCTGTATGACCAATTGTAAGTACCGGTCAGCAGCGATGCGCAACGGAGACGTTCAACAAACCCTTCAGATACCTCGTGTGTGCTTTGGGACCTACTTGAGAGAGAGGTCTAAGTTCAGAAGATCTCTTGGCTGCCTTGTGACCTTCCGAACACTTAAGTTTTATGGTACATTTCCCCATGGTTTTCTCAAGTTATGTTACTGGACTTGTCTTTTTCTTGCTGAACTGATGACAGAAGTGCCTGCAGATCTTCTCTGGGCACTTGGGTGCAGCCAGCTGTGTTTTCAGAAGCCCAGTGTGCTTGGCATGCTGAGAGCATGCTTTAAGTGTCTCGTGTATAATAGCCTACTGGTTTGCACTTGCTGGGGAAGTTGGATAAGTGGAGCCTACGCCCAGCGGGCTGTCCCTGTGTTCCCGGAGAGAGCCTTGGCAAACAGATGCTGCTGCATGCAGGAGTGAACAGATGTTGCAGCGATTGGAGTGCTAGCCCTGCTCCCCGCGTCTCTGGTGTATATTCGGTTACAGAAAATTATTGGTTGAAATAGGAAGAAACAAGGGAATGGGGCCCAGAAAGAGCCCTCTTTCTAGGTGAATGCCTTTAATGTGCTTTGGATTGTGACTCTCAGTTTCTCAGTTCACTGCATTCCCCAGGTAGGTGCCTACACTCATAAAGAAGATAAATTGCTTTCTCTCTCTTTTTTTTTTTTTTTTTTCTCCCCCTTTTTGTTATTTAGCCAAGCCCCAGGATGGTGTTTTTTGTTTGTTTGGGTTTTTCTGAGTCCTGGTAAAGGATCCTTGCTTCTGCATGGCATATAAGAAACATTGATGCTTAAATTGGCACTAGGAATTCAACTCTTAATTATGTAACACTTTTTTTTTTAATTTGATGCATTTAAAATCACATCTAACTAAAAAACCCATTAGTCAGTACAGAAGTGTCTTAAACATAACTGAGAGCCAAACCTTTTGGTCTGCTTTAAAGCAGCGTGCACTTGACCAATTTTGCATCCCTGGCTTTTCAGACTTCAGCCCATCTTCTGAGGACATGTTGTAAAACTTAACACTGTCAAGCTTTTCTTTCTCTGCACAAACCCAACAGAACCAATGTTTGGAGAGTTGAGAATTTAGTTTTCTACAGGTGTACTGCTTTATATCCCAAGGACATGAGATTAGATTAATCAGATTTGACCAGAGGGAGCTGGAGATGGCACCGTGTATGAAAGGAAGGCAAAGCCTCCTCTGGATTTACTCATGTGATGTGCTGTAGAATTCTGAAAGCACAAGTAACAATTGGATCCGTTGTGTCACGAGTAAAACTTTGTAATTTACTTAGGGAGACCTAGAGATGTATATGAAAAGGGCGCTGTTTGGATTTGCTGGGGATTATTTAAAACTGTAACTGCTTCTAAGAGATTAGGGTCACTTCTGGTGCGCGCAGCGTGAACTCATTAAACAAAGTAAACCTTTCTATCCAGCTCACCTCAGCTGGTGGTAAGGTTGGTTTTGACACTGATGGGATTTCTTATTTAAATCTATATCAGTTATACAGTCCAGTCGCTAGAGGGTATTACTGAAGGGCTGTGAGTGTTATTCCTTGAAAACATAGGGAAGCTTTCTGGAGAACTGCCAGCCCTGTGCTGGGCAGAAGCTTTGCAGTTAACCGTTTATCCCTGGGCAGTCCTGGTAACGTTGGAATATCCACGGAGCAGATTTGCTTAATGGCTGGCAAAGATCATCCGCCAAATCTGGCCTCAGAAGTTACTGGCAAGCTAGTTTTCCTTAATAGGTGCTGTACAGATTCTCTGGATAGTCTTTTATTTTTAAAGAAGATAAATAAATGCTGGCAAGACCATTGCAGACAAATGGTAAGTTGAATGTTCGTTCAGAGTGTGTGTCCTCGAGATGGGAAGTCTGGCGAAAGGGAATTTGTCATGGTTTTAACGTGGGGCTGTGCTGCATCTCCTCCAACTTTCAGCAGAGCTTTTCACTTTCCCCTTTGCTAGCTGGGGGCAGTTTTGTTGTCAAAAGCTGTGTTCTGCTATGTTGTTGACTCACTGTTCGTGGATTTCGTAGTGGTAACCAGCTGGAATATCACTCAGAAACACATTGACACCCATGAAATTGCTCACTGCTTGGCATAATTGGAGAATCTACAATCGTTCCTTTTAGATAGCTCCAACAGCTGGATTAATTTGTGATTTTTTGCAAAACAGAGATGAATATCCAGACTTATTGGGCTAAGAAACAGGAAGATTCAATAACTGAATCTCTCTTTGTTTCTCCCCTTTTTGTCACCTATCTCCGTGATGAATTGTTACAGGAAAAATGTCCCCTCTAAAAGACTCTTAATAGGAATTGGCATTTTAAGAACACTTCATTATAGTTGTAAGACAGCATTTTAAAGTTTTCATTGCATAGTCACCTAGCTCTGGCTACAGGTGCCCAAAATAGTTGAACTTCTACTTTCATTCCTCCAGTCACCTCCTTTCCCCTCCCCTGTGAGGGATGGGCAAGGGGTATGTACATTTTATCTGAAACAAAAATGGAGACTGTTATGGAAACTATTCTGAACAAATTCAACAATCTGAAGTTTAAGTTGAAGGTTTTTCCCCTGGAAGTTTAACTAAACCGGACCTGTGATTTTATAAACATGTTTTTACCGTGAACTCTGCTCACTTCGACTACATCTGAGTGTTCTTTTCATTGTTCCATTAATTTATTCTCCTCAAAACAACAACCTGTAGTTGTGGCTTTCTTGCCCAGGTAGCACTTGTGGAGTTTCAGAAAAACAAAACAAGAACAGTTTCACTGCTGCTTTACTTTAATATGGTTGGCCAGAAACTGTGTCAGCTGGAGAGCAAATTTTGACAGCTATTTTTCATTGTGAAAACATCACTGCAGAGTTTGCTACTGTCTCTGCTTAAAACTTTTTTGTTGTTGTTTTTTGTTTCTTAAATGAAAACCGCAGCAGCATGCTGTTTTGAGGCTATTTTACTGAAGGTGTTGTTGATACTCCTTGAATAGCTTATGTATCTCACCAGCACTAAAACTTAAATAGCACTGAGATGGGTTAGTAAAATTATGTGGTTAAATGCTTGTGAATTAGAAAATTGTCTTGAATGTATTTGGTTTAGTCATAGCATTAACATCAATAAATTACATACCAGTGGACATACAAGTCACCACAGGAGTTGAAAAAAGGTGTATCAGCAATTCAGGTACATGCATCTGTGATGTAACTTTTCAGAATTTGTCATGTAACTTAAAATGTTGTATATGCTGCTGAAGAGAAGAATTTTTCTTTATATATTTTCAGATCATGATCAGAAGCATTTTCTTATTTTTGGATCGCACATATGTCCTTCAGAATTCAATGCTTCCTTCTATATGGTAGGTATCCACATAGTAGGTAGGTACAGATTATGTTTCGTGCAGTGGCCTCTTCTGAGTTGAGACCCGTGGCTCAGAGATTGAGGTTAAGCCTGGCTGCTGCTGCAGTTTGAGCACCCCATGGCTGTATCTTTCGATGTTCTGTTTTCTCAGCATCCTTCCCAAGGGACATTTTATATCATCAGCAAGAAAAACGAACCCATGCTTTGCCAAAATTTTCTGGTATTGGTATTCTGGCTAAAGCAAAAAAAGACGTAGATAAAATACAGAAGTAACAGTGTGCCTCTTCCTTGCCTGTGTTATTTCTGTGCTCTTGAGAGCTCCTCAGGCTGGGGAGGAAGCTGGTGACATTCTTCCACCTCTCACTGGTTAGGTCCCACATGAAGTCTTCCTTTCTGAACTCCCCATTAGTCTTCCTTCAGCTTTTTGTGTTAGGCTGCCTTTTACTGCAAGTCATCAAAGGGGTCAGTTCATACTTTGTGGCTTTTTTCCTCATGCTAAGAAAGTCTCATTTACTAAAATATATAAATAATTCAGGTATATATTCAGATTAAAAATTGTTTTTATAATAGTAATTCTTTAATAAACAGAATATTATAATCTATTGTGTGAAATAGATGCAGGCTGGTGGTAGTTCTCACTTAAGTTTCTGCATCTGGTGGCACCTCACTTTTTTTTTTTTTTCTCTTTTTTGTGAAAGTTCTTGTTATAGTTTCCTTACTGGACAGTGTCAAAGAGAATATACACACAATTCATAAATTTTCTCTCTGTATAATATGCATATATATTTGTACATATATATTTTCTCAAACTGTGATGCAGTTTTTTGAAGAGAATCAACAATGTGCTTTATTAATTTTCAATATTCACACAGGGACATGGGGCTAGAATTATTTAGAAATCACGTCATTAGTGATAAGCAAGTTCAAAACAAGACTATTGATGGAATCCTTCTGCTGATCGAACGAGAACGAAGTGGTGAAGCTGTGGACAGAAGTTTGCTGCGAAGTTTGTTGAGTATGCTGTCTGATCTGCAGGTGAGTACAGCAGATTTCACCAATAACCGCTACGTGTAGGAACACAACAGAGTTTGGACTTTTCTAATTTGTGTGTTGTACGGAAATAATTTCATTCTTCTAGTAAACATGTGCTTCAGAATCTGGCTAACAGATTAAGAAATGATTCCCTTTTTATGTACAATCAACAATCCACAATCTTTCATTATCTTTTTTTAAATGAGACCTCTCTGCCTCCTTTTCTCAGCTGAGGCAGTGGCCTGCAGGCTCTTAAATACTCGGTTTGCAAGTCTTTTAGTGTATGTAATACGTGTCTATGTTAATCACTTATTTTCTAATCCTAGTGAAGGCTGAAGGTAACAACCAAAAAGCTCTATTACTGTAAAAAGGTTTTTTGGAGTGCAGATCCTGGTTCCTCCCACAAAAAAATCACCACTTCAGCAATTTCATAGCAGAGAGGTCAAAGCTAGAATGAGATGCGAAGTTATGGCAGACATTTTCAAATGATTATGGTCAGTCTGTAGATGAATGAAATTTTCTGTCAGAATAGATACTAAGTAACCAAACAATTAAAAAAAAATGTGATTTTGACTTTGGTATATGTTGTCCTCTGGCCAACATTGCTGCCTTGTCCTGTGATGTGCAATAAAATTTAGGAGTGGTCTTTCATTATTGGAAACTCTTCTGTTGCTCTGTTCCTAGGTGATGTTCATTATTACAAGGCTGGGTAAAGGTTTAAAAGAGTGCAAAGAGTTCATAAAGCTGTGGGATTTCAGTCCACGGTCTTCTTCCCTGGCTCAGAAGTGTCATTTTTTCTTCACTAGAGAACCCAACCAAATCTATTCTGTTCTCCTGTGTTATCCATCACTGTTTTGAGGCACAGATGTGCTTATAATCCTACCTCCAGCATTTCTGTTCTTATCTCCTCTTTCACCAGAGGTTAGCTTATGGTGAAAGATGAATTAATAACACAAATCTTGTATTTCATTTGAAAACAATTAAGCTCCTACTCATTCATGATTTTTAGACAATTACAAAATGGAAGACCAGCTGCTGAAATCTGATTCCTGCTCACATAAATCCTATTCTATTACAGTTCCCTGTTGTAAAGGTTTATACATGGTTTATGCAGAAAATAGTTCCATATGCTGTAACGTTAACGAATGGGTCAAAAGGTTTTTGAAGGAAAGGAAAGTAAGAAATCTCATGTTCAATTTGTTGAACATGGATCTGAGTCTAAAGAGATGGCTGAAGCAATCACTTGATGTCTGCTTATGGCCTGGAATTAGTGAACTATTATACTCTGAATGCTTTTTGAGCCAGAGGTTTAGTGTTTGCATTGAAAAAAATCAAACTTTTGAAAGTATATAAGGAAAAAATTAACAAACAAAAACCTAGTCGGACTGTAATTATGAGTTTTACAGCTCTGTTACATCTTTTGGGAGAAGAATTTCCTTCCATTCATCTGCCTCACACAAGCACCTTTCTTTTCACTGACTATCCCTGTGTTACACGTTATTCCCTAGCCACCTTCTCCTCTCTTTTACGTAGCTGTCTTTTTTAACTTGTCTCCTTTCTGTGTTAAACCATGTTAATCATGATGCAGAAATTTTTCAGTGTCTGTGATTGTCGTTGGTGCTCCCTTTTAATCAATGCTTTGTTCCTTCACTGGAGAAAGTTCACCTTACTTGGTGTAATTATTTTTTCTTGGCTCTGTGCCACTGGGATAAACCTGGCAGATAAACATATCGGTGTGATTCCTAAGACTTGTCACTGAGACTATAACCATTTCACTGTTGGGAATTACCTGTTTGGTTTCACCAGTTGGAACAGGTGCAGAAATATCAGTGGGGGACTTGAGCTCACGTGGATTAGATGTCATCGCTGTGCTGTTGTGTTGGGTGCTGGTGTTTGTGTGAGTTAAACAGAAGTCTCTCAATTTAGACAAGTTCAGTACTGATGACTGAAAGATGCCATTGCTACACTGGGGAGTCAGCTCTGATCACAGTCCTTCTAAAACCAGTGGTAAAACAGCAAACTTCTGTGTTTATACAATTTTAAACACTTCTCATGCCTTCCTGAGGTTTTACTTGCCACTTATGCCAGGCAACCAGAATATGCTACCCTTATTGGCAGCTCAGTGTGAATAACTGAATTAATTTCTTGAGCAGGTTTACAAGGAATCGTTTGAACAGAGGTTTCTGGAAGAGACAAATTGCTTATATGCTGCAGAGGGCCAAAGATTAATGCAAGAAAGAGAGGTAGGTGCATGCTGTGGTTGATTGTTTTTATTTTAGTTTCATCTGCAATGGGATTATGCAAGAACTTCTGGTAGTGCCATAGAGTGAATGCTAAATGAAATTTACTGGGACAAATGGTGTGTACATCATCTTGGTAGTCTAAAATACAGCATGCTGCCTTCATTAATTCCACCTTAACGCTGATTGTCTGCAAACATTCTGGAAACATCTGGATGCATGGCACTGAGGTGGATCTTCATGTCTAACCCTGTTTCAGTCACCTCATGCCCTGAAATTCCGCTGGGACCTGATGTGAAATGCT
Organism: Penelope pileata; assembly: GCA_013396635.1. Classification (NCBI taxonomy): domain Eukaryota; kingdom Metazoa; phylum Chordata; class Aves; order Galliformes; family Cracidae; genus Penelope; species Penelope pileata. The sequence goes on from WBMW01003969.1 coordinate 491,980, forward strand.
TTGACTTGTGTTTTTGTGTCCACAAGTCTCTGTTTTCATATGCCTAGTGGAAAACTGAGGAAAACACAAAAGGAGTAAGACTGTAATTTATAAAGTGCATACATCTATGTGTTCGTGCATGTACGTGTGTGTGGCTGTGTATGCATGTATGTAAACATTCTGTAGATGCAGTTACAATACCTTTAGTCTGAAGTAATATTGATTAATAAAAATATAGGCTGTGTAATATATAACTTTCTGTTGAAATAATCCTTTCCAATTCACACTCTTTAAATTTATAGTTTAAACTATTTGTCATAGAACAAAATGATAATTTGTGCTTTTGTGTTAAACTGCTGAATTTGGCATTCTCTTGTCTTGCAAGGTCCCAGAATATCTTCACCACGTTAGTAAACGTTTGGAAGAAGAAGGAGACAGGGTGATAACATACTTAGACCACAGCACACAGTGAGTACAAATTTTGTCATTCTTAGCATAATTCAAGCATCCTTTATAAAACAGTGTGATTATCCATGGTTGTACAGACATAGAGATCATCTCTTTAGTATTTTACAGATGTTATCTTGTTGACAGCACTTGTGGTCTGGTTTGGTGCTTTTTATTTTTTTGAAGACTATTTTTTTTTTTTTTAATCAGAATTGATTTATTTGAAATCAAAGTATTCCTTGAGTAAAAAGGAAGAAATTTGTCTAGAAAAATTTATCAGTTGAGTTTTAAGTAAGTTGAAATTAACAAAATATAATTCAAATTTGCATTATGGAAGTAGTAGCTGATGTTAAACATTCATGTGCTAACACTATGGGAACATTTGCTAGGGAAAAAAGCAAAAGTGAAATTATGGCATAGGACGGAGCGCATGAACACAAACATTCCATGTTAGTTTACAGCCTCTCAGCTTCGGTAGTGCTGCTGCCAATGGATTGTGCAAGGTAGCTCGTCCTTTTTTTCACTGAGGTGTTGAGTAAGAGCATGTGTTTTACTGGGGTAAGAATGCACAGTCACTGACTGGCTATAAATACATATATAATTTATAAACAATGCAGTAAGGTGTTTTTTTTTTTTTTAAAAAAAAAAAAAGAATGTAACTAGGTGGAATTAGTTTAGAATTCTTCCTCCCCACACCTTTTTATTTTCCCTAGGTGGTGTGTTGGCGTTTCCTTGGGTGTTAAAAGGATAACTGAGTAATTTATTTCCTTTTAACTTACATATATATGGAGAAAATAATAGGTTAAGCACATGCCTTGCATATCATGGTGCACATTTGGACTTGAGTCTTCTTGCAGGGTGTCTAGCTTCTTCGTGCAAAATTAGTCACATGAAAGCATATGGAGCTATTTTATATGTAATGAAGTCAAGATAAATACTTGTTCTGTCTGCCTGCTTCTTAATAAATACTATTCTGTCTCAAGCAGAGCAGTTATCCTGACTTCCCCTGTAGGCAGAATAGGTCTTCTGGGGCAAAGGATGTTATTTTGTGTAACCTCAAATCCTTCTAATTCTTGGAGACAGTCAGCAGCTGTAGATGGCAATACTTGGAAGTTTCAGGGAAAATGAAAGTAGCCATAAAAGTGGCTGTATGTGTCAAGGCCAGGGCTCTGCCCAACTGGTCTTTCATGTTCACTTAGAAGCACTCAAGGGAAATAGTGGAGTAAGTGTGTGTGCTGACACTGTTCTATGACCTGCCTGCTTTCAGCTCAGTATATTTTCTGAACCTGGTGCTGTTTGCCTGTTTAGTATTATCCAATGGATCTCTCTCAAACAAGTGTGCTGTCTCACTGGGATTCATGTAAGCTTTTCCATCTATGGCATCCTTTGGCAAGGAGATCCCCCAGGGCACCAGCCACCTTATCATAGATCACTTCCTTTTGTTTATTTCAAGTTTGGCTCCCAGTATCATCACTGATGTCCCCAGCTGGACCTTTCCAAAATTCTAATCCCCCTTTTGAGGTGAAGGGACTAAAACTATATATTGTATTTGAATGCCAAGCAAATCGTTGATGGGTGGTGTTTTAGCAAAGGCAGGGACTTGAAAAGGATGCTTAAAAAGGATTTTTGGTATCTAAGTTTCTATGTTACAGTGTGGTTTTTAGTATTCAGAACTAAATTTACTTCCAATTAAATACACGGTTCATTGTTTTCTTTCTTATATCACATGATGGTTTTTTCTTAATTTGTAGCCTCTGTTTTAAGTAGAAAATTGTAGATTTTTTTTTTGATAATGTAAATTGCAAATGCACTGAGACAGGAGGCAATTCCCTTATACTGTAGTACTTCTAATATATTTTTCTTGCCTTGTTTAGGAAACCACTGATTGCTTGTGTGGAGAAACAGCTACTAGGAGAGCACTTAACAGCTATTTTGCAAAAAGGTATTTTTTGAAATTAATACATTCTTTGATAACCAACAGATTCTCATGCTCTGCAATAACTATAGAACCCACAGCTTTTATTTCATGAGATATATTGGCTGTGGAAAGAACTTCCGTAGATGTAGAAAGCCAATTCAATAACACTGTTATTGAATTATGACAATTAGATCCTGTATGAGGAAGTAGATATCTAAAACATAATTCTATATCTGTAAGCATTGCTAAACCCAGTAAGTTCCCTTTGACTCGGACCAATGGGCTCAGGAATTACTTTGAAACTGTTGATTTCTTAGAACTTGCGTAAACTTCCAAATGAAAGCTGCAGTTACTGTACTGGTTTCTCAACAGCTCGAGTGTGATAGTGTCACGTATCCTTGTGATTGGATGGTTAAAGAATTGTGAGTTGTTGGAGCTGGCAAGAGCCAGAGGCAATGCACTTCATATGCTTTCGTTTGTATTTTACCTTCTGTCTGGCAATTCCAGATTTGAGCTACGATCTTCTTGGGAAGTCCTTATTCAGATATCAGTGTCTTCCAATCACTGTTTCTCTTCTTCTCTTTACTTTTTTATTTTTCACTGAGTTCTAGGTTTGGTCTGATGTTTTAATATTGTAAATGACTCTTTCCTTGCACTAGCCATCTTTCAGGCTTTAAATCTTCTAGCAAATTATCCTTATATCTTTGTTGCTTTTACTGCTGCAGAACTGATGTCCCTAGTATTCCGTCATCTTCACACTCCGTCGCATCAATGTTTAATACTTTTGCGTTGTTATGCGTATCCTTTCACTTCCTTGTCCCTTTTTTAAAGATAGACATATGCTCACTGTTTTGTCTGAACTGCTCTGAGAATAGGTTATTTCACTGTTTTCAATACATTTACAAAAATAAGCCTGGTTATTCCATCTTAATTTTTAAGCTCATAGTAGAAGGCAAGACTAATTAGTGTTGTTGTTGATACATGACAATTTTGCTTGCTTTTTAATTCAAATATTATTTTAAAGTCATTTCTCCAATGATACGTTTAATCTGGACTCTTTCTTGGCTAGTAATGTACATTCACTGTCCATGTACATTTTTCTAGTTACTGTATTTTGGGATTGTAATATTGTTAGATTCTTTCACATTCTACATCTATACTTATAGGGGAAAAAAAAAGGCAAGTCTAACATCATTTGGCTTACGTAACTTTCTGCATTCATTTGATCCAGGACGCATTGTAATCCACTTACAGCATCCTAGCATTCAGTGCAAATAGAAGAAGACAGTGCTTTTTGTAGGTTTCCTTTCTTAGGAGAGAAGGCGTGTGATGTAGTCAGTTTGATACAGGGGGAAAAAAAAAAAGCTTACAAATGCAGGGTATGTATGAGAAACTTTATTTCTTGTGTTGTTATGACTGCCATTGGCTAGTTACTGGGTTTTTTTTCATTGTGAGTATAGTAAAAATTTTTAAGAGGGTGACAGTGCTTTTTGGAAGCTGTGTGAAGCCTTGTGTCAGAGGACATCCCTAAATGTCTTTTTTAATTTGTCAAGTACGTGACCAAGTGTTTGTTTTCATCACACAGCCTATATGCCAGAGGAAGATGGAAGGCTGAACTTCATCAGCTAGGTTATAACAAAGCAGTTAGCGTGTTGGTCTCTCTAAATGAGGAGGAAGTGATACTTGGATGTGATGGAATGGGCATTTCCAAATCTCAGTACCAAAAGAAACGTCAGTTACATGTATTAAAGACTGTGTAATCTGTCATTTTATTTACTTTTAAAGTAGTTAGTTATTCTGATATCTTAATGTGGGCAGAAGTTTACCTGACTTAGTTCTTGAACATCGGTTGCCTTTCTGAACATGTAAATAAGTTAAAATTGCAGTATTTTAAGATGAAGAAGAGGGTAGAAAATTGAATCTTTAAGCAGTGCTTGAAGATCCTTTGTAATCTAATATCATTTAAAAATTGGAAGCAATTAAGTATTCTTTGTGCATGAAGTAGAACAGCTGACAATCACATCATCAGTGTAGCTGACATTGTACAACGTGTGTAAAATCAAGCTTTCTGGATTTTAAATGGTGGCATAAATCTTTGATGCTACCTTCCCATTTTACTGAAGCCTCTGTCACCAACATCAGACAATGGATCCATGACTGCCCTGGGTCTAAATTCACCATATTCTCAAATTTTTAACTGGGTATGTAGTTGTAAAAAGCTTTATGTTTAGTCTTGAGCTTCGCTTCTCCGTTCGTTAGTCTGAGGCTTAATCTCACGTAGGGTGAATGGACAAAGGCAGAAGTTGCTTGGAAGAAATTTGCAATTGTGTTTGACTACATCAGTACACACACACAGACAATTTACAGCACATTCTTAATCTCACCACACTCCAGAGGAGAAAAAGTCTTGCCAAGTGTATAGCTTTACTTCCAATTTGGGACAGTTTACTTAGCTTACTGTTTCTGATGTTGTTTGGAAGCTCTGTGAGAGGTTCTTTGGATCAAGCTCTGCACTTGAAGTCAAGTACTGTTCATAAACAGTCTGCAAAAGGCTTAGAGTCAACAGCTTGTTGGGAAGGTACTTCAGCTTAGTTTTAAAATATGATCACATAATTCATTTCAGTTGGTTTATACAAGGGAACGTGTTGACCCCGAGCACAATGCTTTTAGAAGTGTAGTCTTTAGAAGCTCATAACTTTTAAGCACACTGGAGGGTCCGTTGGTATATTTCATGAAGATTTTTGGTTTTCTCATATATTTCTAATTGTGTTTATGCAGCTCTATTCAAATTTGCTTGTACTTCTGATTTTATTTTTTATTTTGTTTAGGACTTGATAACCTGCTTGATGAAAATAGGATATCGGACTTGACCCAGACATACCAGCTGTTCAGCCGGGTAAAAGGGGGACAACAGGTCCTTTTGCAACACTGGAGTGAATACATCAAGGTATTTCAGAGATCTCGTACTACTCTCAAAATTTCTGCTGTTACCACAGATGTCTTCTGTCAGAAGCAAAATTACTCTATCATTTAGGTGCATGCATCAAAACTGTTTTAAGCAAATTTGTTGATGTTTTTTTCCCTCCGATGATAATCCCATGGTGAGAAACAGCAACACTTAAGCTTTGATTTTAAATTCCTAACTACTTGGAAATTGCTTTCAGTATAGGTTTGAATGATCTGCAAGAAGTTATTTTGGTTTACTTTTAAATAGAGCCACACAAACTTTTGTTTAGAGTATGCCAGATTGTAGAATACGTTGCATTTTGGTACAAATACACTCAGCTGTTTTACACCCTTGGAAGATGAGGGGAACAGCAGAATGTGTCTATTCTGCTGCGGATGAGCAGCGCTTCATGTACCCAGCCCAGCGCAGCGCAGTCAGTGAGGTGAATGCTCAAGCTATTCTGAAAGGAACGTTCCTTTGGAAAATAATCCAAGTGGTATTTAGATAATTCTGGTGTGTTTAGCGTGGCAGGTAGTACGCTGCCCCAGAGAACTTGCACTCGGAGCCAGATGAAGGCAGCTAAGCTTCACAGAAAGTATTTCTCTCAGGAGCTGATCGTTGCTGATGTAGTTCTCTCCGTGATTGCCTCTGCCTTTAGGGCTAAGTGCACAACGTCAGTTCACTGTGGAGGTGACTTTCCTGCACACCCGTACGTGGAGCTGTGCGCAGCACATGGGCAAGGGGAACTCTCCCCCTCTGCCCCCAAAAACTGGGGTGCAGTTTGCTCAGCGTGGTGTTGAGCAGCGTCCCCACCACACGCAGCCTGCAGATCTGTGGTCAGCTGAGCCACCAGGTAGAAAGCTGTGGCAAGGAGGACCAGGAACGTGCCTTTCAGCAGCAGCAAGGTGGCTTGTCATGCTCTGTGTCTCACAGAATCAGACCTTCAATGGCCTCGTTTTTAAGAAACTTTTTTACATGCTCAGAAATCTAGAGGCCATTTTCTATAGAGTCAATAAAGCTTCTTCATTCCAGCGTTCCATATGACAGAATGCATTAAAGAGAGGCTTCAAGAACTTAAATTCTCTCTTGAGAGGCAGGGTAAGAAAAACCACACAGAGACAAAGTACTGAGGGGAGGACATGTGCTCTGCTGTAGTCACCTTTTTGTGGTTTTAGGCGTGCCACTCAGCTCTCTGTAGCTCAGCTCCTCATTTGCAGAACGGAGGAATGCTTTGCACCTCACGAATGTAACTGATGGAGGCTGAGGGAGATCCAGATGCTGTGTTAACGAAGGGGAAAATGCACTTAGTGCAAGATGTATGCGTTGAGTCCAGAGATATTTCGTAGCCAGATTTGGTAGTCTTGATTCACTCAGAAATGATTCTTGAGAAAGATCTTAGTGAAAGATTGCAGTGGATAATTAGATATTTAAGTGGAAATTCTGAGGTTTGTGAGGGATTTTTCCCATTTCCGCTTAACTGTTGCGGTGAGCATACTTCAGTTGATGTGAACACAGTGATTAAATACTGTTCTGCTGTTAGTGTGCAGGTGTTCCTCTTTCTCATGGTGGAAAGCTGCTCATTCTGTGTAGGGCAGAGATTGGTGTTACTAAGCAGCTGTGAATTGTCTGATAGGTTAAAATCCTTCCTTATAGGATGCTTTGGTTCAGCAGACAAGTGGTACTATAGCTCTAATTCTAGGATAGTAAATGAACAATACAAGAAAGTCAAGGCTGTGGCTTCTTCTTGCAAATAGGAAAATGCTGTTTTGTTGCGAGTCAGGTGGATTTTGTGGTTCTGTAGCCCTCACTGGGAGAGAAACCTGGAAGTGATGAGCAGCACTTGGATTTCAGCCACCTGCTCCTGTCGGTGGAGCTCTGGTGGGTTCCAGAAGCGTAGTACAAAGTTTGCCATTACACTTAACATCTCTCAGGTAGTTCCCATATATAATTTCTTTTACATGAGTCACGTAGTTCTGTATTTAACTGTAAGCTTCTACTTCATACAGTCATGTCTGCTGTGTATTTTTGTTTAGCTTCTGTCTTAAATGTATACAATCTTGAAATCAAACGCTGTTTCAAATCCATTGACGTGTGTCTGGGTTTTTATTTTAAATTCTAATGCATCTCATTTTTTTTGAAAATATGGAGTCACATAAGTAGCTCTGTAAAGTTATTGTTCTCTCTAACGATGAATTTTATGAGTGTGAATGTGTCTGTTGGGGGAGCTAGGTAGTACTCTGAAGTATTTTATCATCAAAAGTGTTTGTTTTACAGAACTTTGGGACAACAATAGTGGTTAATCCTGAAAAGGACAAGGATATGGTGCAAGAGCTACTAGATTTTAAGGATAAAGTGGACCATATCATAGAAGTGTGCTTTCAGAAAAATGAAAAATTTATAAACTTGATGAAGGAGTCCTTTGAAACATTTATCAACAAGAGACCAAATAAGCCTGCAGAATTGATAGGTACACAAATATTTTTCTGTAAAAATATTTCCCAGATCTATAGCAAGCATGATAAGGTGATGCTGCTGAGCGTGCTAGCGCGATAGCGGTGCCTGGCGCAGTTGCTTTAGGAGAGCTGCTTTGGGAGCACGGCGGGACCGAGCAGCGCGGGGCTGACGTTGGCGCGCGCGGTGTCCCCAGGGAGCGCGTCACTTCGCTGTCCTGCACCCCGCTTCCTGCACTGCCACTGGGCTAGGGGAAGGGCGGCCGTGGCACAGCTTCTAACTGTGGCGGCAGAGGAGTTCTCTGGATGGTACAGATCTCTCGGAAAGCAGTACAGCCCGTCTGACCTGAAGGCTGACGTTGGGGGAACAATTTTAAGGCCTTCAGGTATAAGGAGAAAGGAAAAAATTCAGTGCCTTGAAGGGCGAGCTTGTGCTCAATAAGGGGAAAAATATTTTTCTTGACTTTATCCCCGATCTGGCACCAGCTGTTCAGTCTCTGCTTTGCCTGCAGCCAGCGGAGCTGTGGCCTTTTACACCAGCAGAGGATCCTGCTCCTCGTTTTTTCTCTCTTGTCTCTATTCAACATATTTTGTGGCTTCATCCCAAACCAAACTTTATGCGGGTCAAATAGCACAACCTAGTGAATCCAGGTTAAAGCCATGATCCAACCTGCTGTCGTCTGCAGCGTGTTGTTTCAGCTATTGCAATGATTTCCTTCTTACCCCAGCAGAAGGTTGTGTAGGGACACTAATGTGGCTTAATCAATATTTAGCTAAATTCATGGCTTAACAGTATTTCTGGCATTCTGAAGCTACTAACTCAAAAACATTGCTTCTGTTTAAATCCTGGTATGCTCACAGCAAGGAGCAAGAGGGGCATGCTAAAGGTCTATGAAAAATACAGTCCTCTGTGTTGTTTGTTTCTGTTTCTCATAAAATACATTCATACACATTGTACGCCTCCAAATTGTCTTTCAACAAGTGATGTGCTTGCAGTGAATATAACACAAAATGTGGGAACTCCTAGTGCGTTAATTTTAATGATTTTACTGTGTTCCTTTTGGAGTTTTCTTTTTTTCCCATTATGGCAGTAGCACAGTAAGTGCTCTATCATTCCACTGAACAAAGAGATGGGAGAACAGAATAGAAAGCTTAGCACTTATCCTGTATTCTTAACATACAATAATATTTCAAGTGGGAAATGCTGAAGTTGGCGATTTTAGAATTTTTGTAAATTAAGCTGTTACAATGTTTCATTTGTAGCAAAATATGTGGATTCCAAGTTAAGAGCTGGTAATAAAGAAGCAACAGATGAAGAGCTGGAAAGAATCCTTGACAAAATCATGATCATATTTAGATTCATTCATGGTAAGAAACATCTGTTCACAGATAATGAAGTTAAAAATGTTTTCCTAGCTCCTAGCTGAGCTGTAAGAGATCTGGTTTTTTAGTATGAGTTTCTTCTAGAATTGGTCGTAAATTCAGGTTGCCTTACAGTTGAAGGAGCACAATGAATACAAAAGGGAGGACAAACCTTTTCTTTGGAGGCAAAGGTACAGACGTTTTACAGTCTGTGGGTGGAGATTAAAGAGTTAGAATAAAATTTAGCAAAATGTGATTACAGAATAATTGAAATATTAAAAAAGAACCAATTGTCTACATGTGTTTCTTTGTTGTTGGGCAGTAAATATTGATCTGCTGATCAACACGTCGTGAGGAGGGCTTGTGTCACAAACCTGGAGTGCAATGGTACAAGTATGATTTCATTCGTGTTTTATTTTTGTTTCAATTTCCATGCAGGTAAAGATGTGTTTGAGGCATTCTACAAGAAAGACTTGGCCAAAAGACTGCTGGTTGGGAAAAGTGCATCAGTGGATGCTGAGAAGTCCATGCTGTCAAAGCTTAAGCACGGTAGGCATCCTCAGATGTGTTAATTGTTTACTACTTTTTGGCATGTCATTCGGAATCCTCATGCTTAAAAAAGTGGCAAGCCAGGTTTTAAGTAATATTTGAGCATACCACAACTTCTGTTGTGCTCAGTGAGAATTATCAGGCTGACCTCTCAGAAATCTGGTTGGTTCATTTAATATACCTGCAAAGAAGCAGAATACACACTTGGCTGTGGGCGCTCCAAACCCTGGCAAATCTGGCACAGCTGTCTCTGGTTAAACCTTTATTAATTGTTCTGTGCTTGTTTGTAACTGTGGGATCTTTGCTTTAATTTCTGTGACAGAATGTGGAGCTGCTTTTACCAGCAAACTGGAGGGCATGTTCAAGGACATGGAACTGTCAAAAGATGTCATGGTTCAGTTTAAGCAGGTACCTTCAGATTGTGTTTGTGTGCTAAATTTTCAGCAGTGATGGGGAAGCACTTAATAGTGTTAAACCTTGGATTAAGCTGAAATGAAGTGAAACAGCTTTTGATCATGGTCATGAGACTCCTTATAGAACTATTTATAGAGCAGAGTTTATTTGTTCTGTATGTATTCAGAGATAATCTTTTTCACAGTTTTATGTGATTCCTGTTTAAGCGAATTGAAGGCTAAATACTGCATACTAATTTAGTTGGCTGACATCCTTTAAAGTCCATATTCCTTCATTCTGCAAATATTGCTTCTCTAATTCTTTGTGAATGACCTGTGCCAGAGAGATTCCCTGAGGGTTGCTAAAATGCATAGAAACCATAAATATCTCAGCCACCGAACTTCAAAACTGTTGGTGACTGAGGACATACTTGGAGAAAATATTGTGCATGCTTGCCCTGTTGTTACACTTCTCCCAGGTACTTTCTTGGGGCCTTTGTGAAGACAGGATGCTGGGGTAGAGGTCTGACCCAGAGCAGCTGCTCAACTAATAAAATGCTGCAGTGATTTTTCTGTCCCTAAGTTTGCAGCCTGTCTGGAGTAACCTATGCTGAAAATAGAAGCAAATGTATTGTCTCACAGACAGGTGGAAGTCCCAAGGAATCATTCTGATCTTAATTTTTGCCCTGGCTTCTGATCAAAAGCTTTTGTTTTGCTTATTTTTTTTATTTTTTTTTAATCTGTGATTAAAGTTTCTTTGACCGTGATAACTTGTGCAGACAGTGATCTAGGATACTTCAATTCCAGTTACTTTATTTTGAAATTAGGTGGGGGAGGGGGACATTAACTAGTCATGAAATTCAAAATCTTGGTAGAGCATAGCATGTCTAATCAAGGATGTGACCCATAGGAACTTGTAATTATTCTTCTATTTATTTTAGGATTATTCTTGTTATTGTAATACAATAATTATTGTAATTATTCTCCTATTTATTATCCTATTATTCTCCTATTTCTAATTTAAATTAAGTATGTACATTTTCTAATTTTGAATGCAAACAGTATACTCAAATGATTTTTGTCTCCCGTGTCTTAGTATATGCAGAACCAAAGTGACCCAGGAAATATAGACCTGACAGTAAATATATTGACAATGGGATATTGGCCAACGTATACACCTATGGAAGTCCACTTAAATTCAGAGGTTAGTGTTTGAGTTCTGTTTCTAAATGCAGTTTATGTAGTCCTATCATAATCACTATAACAGGATTGGCTAATGCCCTTCATTTAATGCTTTTCTGTGAGATTTTAACAATTATTTTCTCATTTCAAAGTTATAAAAATCACAACATAGTGGATAAAATCTGCTGCGGGTTTTTCTCAGGTGAATGTTTCACTTTATTTTTTAAAAACTTTTTAATAATACTGATCTCAAATTGGTATTAAAAGAAAATTAGAGCACTGTTTAACACTGAAGTCACGCATTAATCTAAAACGGTTCACCGTAATCAGCCAGTCCTTAACTACAATGGTCATTTTGACCCAGCCAATAGCTGTGTCACTGAATGCTCTTTTTTTCCATAAGATCCCTTCTCTCTCCTCTGCAATGTCTCATAAAACTAGTTCCTGCATTTAAATGGCATGTCTGGGAAAAATATTGCTTCCCAGTTGACAGATTTTGCAGTGCCCATATCTGTAGTTATTTAAGTTGAAATACTTATTTGGAGTGCTGCTTCCTGCAATGCCGTGCTTGATCTGTAGTGCAGCAAGCACCCACGAGGCCAAGGGTGGTGACACTGCTCCCATTGACTTCGGAAGCAGTGGCAGCTCTTGTGTGTTTGCTCCTGTGCCACCTCTTCCTCAATAGCTGACTGCTTTGGAAGGAGCCAACCTGAGCAATGCATTATGAAAATGGAGGAGCAAAAACCCATTACTTGGAATATTGGAGTCAGGCTTGACTCCCTATAGGATAAACTAAGGGAAGAACCTGGGAGCAGATGGCAGTATACAGGTGTGAGATGTATGAGATGTGTGCGTTGTGTCCTGTGACTGCTCGGTCAGAGGCAAAGTCCAGGACAAAACCAATATTTTAGAGGTTTAAAACCCTTTGTGAGTCCTTTATTTCACTCTTATTAAACATAAATACATAAATCAGGAAAGTTAAAAGCTAAGCTTGAATTGAGAATTTAGTTTTTGCACAATGATACTTGTGTGTTTGAGAGCAAAGTTTACCTCTTTGAACTAAGCTTTTTTGCACAAAAACACTTAGGTTGAAACGTTGTTGAGAAGAACCAAAGAATTACACGTGAATCATCCAGCATCTGGATGATAAAACACTAACTGTGTACTGATAAAGTACTAACAAACTTTCTCTCTGCTTTGCAGATGATTAAGCTTCAAGAGGTATTTAAAACCTTTTACCTGGGAAAACACAGTGGGCGAAAGCTTCAGTGGCAGACCACCTTGGGGCATGCTGTCCTGAAGGCAGAATTTAAGGAGGTAAGTTTGCTTGTTTGATGCTTAGCCTGTTGGGATAAAACTGAAGTCAATTGTTTGGAATCTAGTTGTGTTCAGTTTTTTTTTAGTAAAGGTAATAACGTGTTCAGTGGAGGAACAATCACAGTTCAATACGGTTATTTTGCACAGAAAGTGAGCTTGTTTTGATCATAGAAAAACTGGTGACATTTTTAGAGTGCTTAACTGTTGCAAAAAGGGACTGAAGGGCATTAGTGATGTAATGACTGGTTAAAATTTAAATGCTTGTTAAATAATTTAAGTCTTAACCACATTGTTTCTTAATGCGGTTTTGTTTTGTCTCATGGAATAGCTTGTGTTGCCAATAATGCAGCTTAATTGAAATAGAGGAAACAAGGGAAAAAACCACCTTGAGTTCTTATACAAACTTAAATAGGAACCTTACCAATTTTGGCACCGTGTAACAGCAGAATGGGTAGACATGTTGTTGTTGACTGACAAAAGTCTGTACATCTGTCTGAAGAGTTCGAACTATTTCCTTTTCATTGCCTGCTTGCACATTTTGCTACTGATGATAATGGGGTGAAGTATAAAGAAGAAAGAAGTATAAAGAAATCTGCTACTGGTGGTAGCAAAGCCAGAATTTCATATGTTGTAATTAAAATGAAGTAAGTGACGTGAAGGAAATGCCAGGCCCTTCCAATGAGGTTCTGGTTTGTGCTGCATTGCTACTGTTAGGTCAGCAATAAAGGTTTTGAAAATATCCTGTTCCCTTGATATTGCATTCAAGCATCTTGAATTATTGCATTCTTCTGTGTGGCAGGCATTCAAAAATGTGCATCTATAAATAAAAAAAGAATGTATAGCTTCTGCAACTTATCAGATTTGGGGAATACAAGAGAAAATGGTCTGAAAATTACTTCTAAATATTTGATTTTCTCTTTTAGGGAAAGAAAGAATTTCAAGTGTCACTCTTCCAGACATTAGTGCTGCTTATGTTTAATGAAGGAGATGAATTCAGTTTTGAAGAAATTAAAATGGCCACGGGTATAGGTAGGAAGAATATCTTGTGATTCTTAAATTTATTCATTGAGTGATTGCAGGTTATGAGTCTGTAAGTAAAGGCCTAGTTTTAAGAATGCTACTGTCAACCTGACAGTTGTACAGAATACATTATTTCAATTCTTAAAATTCAAGTGGTGATAAAGATCAATGGTATGTACAGATGATTTCTGTCCTGGCACACTTTCAAGTTATACGTTCTGAAAATGACCCGTTACAGAGTGCTGCCATTTTGGGATGATTCAAGAGATTATTTCAGTTCACCTGTTCTGAGAGCTTGTCCACCTCTTTTCCACTACTGGTGCTGGAGTGCCCTGTTTACAATAGATCTGATTTGTTAAAAAGAGCAGCGTCCACTAGGGAGTGTACATTATAGTTCTTCCTCTCTGCACTTCGAGCCTGAAGACAGAAAGAATATAGGAAGCTGAAGAAAAATACAGTTTTCTTTTTAACCATATGCAATATCTACTGCAGTGGAATATTGTGTGTTCTCAGAGGTGTGTGTGTTTGTTTCTCTGATTTTTATACTTCCTTGAAATAGTTACCATCACTGACATTGAAAAGGATGGCACTTCCATCTCTTTACTTTCTGCATCAGCCAGCAGGTCCTACCCAGCAACATTTTGCTTGTTAAACCTTAAGATCAACCCAATAAAACAACAGCTGGAAAAGTATCTGAACACACGAGTACTTAAATACTGTAAATATACTTAATAAAACATTGTAAAAAGGGGATACTGAGAATCCCTGTGATTCAGAAGGGTGTATTTCAGAAGGCAGCACAGCCCAAGCACTCCAGCTTCTCAGACTTGAAGCTTCAGGTTGCTTAGTCACCCGTTCCATTAACGCTCAGAGAGCTGAAGACAACTCATGCCAGCGTGAATGATAAGCATCGGGATAGTCCAGAGGCTCATTCGGTCAGAGTACAATGCTTACAGAACAAACATAAGCTCACACAAGCCTGACCCAGATCCTGCATTCTCACCTTGTTTTATGTTACCTTGGAGCTTGCGTTCTGGCTGCCTTACAGCAACAGATAAAATCTGCTGCATGAAGACCCATTACATTATAGCGCAATAGAAAGGATTTCAGTAGACTGTTTCTAAGGCAGCCAGCTAGAACTGATGGATACCAATTTTATGTCATGTCGTTGCACTGAGTGCCATGTCTGTTTATTTCTCTTAAGGAGAAATAGCATGGGAATCCATGTAATGAGGACAGTTCATGGCCCACAGGTTGACTGTGAGCCCAGTATGTCTAATAAAATCTCTCTTCCAAGGCATTCAGAGCTGCTCTAGAGAGGTCCCATTCCCATTTAGCATTCTCCCTCCTTGTAAATGAGAGGAAAGTCTTGTGGCAGAAGTGCTCTCAGGAGTCAGTCTCACACTTCCCCCTTCCTGCTGTTTGGGTGATCCTTTTGCTGAGCATACCCTCGCTTTTGCCCAACAGTGATAAGCTGTGAAACTTTTGACCACAGCAAGTTGTAAAAGCTGAAGGCTTACAGAATTCAAGGGACCAGGTTCGGTGAATGCATTGGGAGGTTTCTCAATGCATGGAAGCCACCTCTGCCTTAGGAATTCCCTTAGCCCTAAATGATTGGAGACTTGGCAGTAGCGTAGGAGAGGAGGAGGAGCACGTAGCATGGAGCATTCCTGTGTTAGCTTCCCTCTTGCATGCTGCCCTATGCACACCAGCTCGTGGCCTTGTCAGAGACAGGACTCTGGCCTGGATGGTCCTTCTGGCCCAGGTGCCTGCTCTTCTGCTCTAAAGCAAGCACTGAGAGGGATGCTGAACCTCCCAACTCTCAAGAATTGTGTCTAGCCGCTTCCTTTACTTGGATGTTTGTGTGCTAGCTCTTCTTTGGGGGTGCTGGAAGCCTTGTCCAATTTTTATTTGATGTGTGTTTATGCTGAGACCCTGTTCATAAGGTGTTAACCAGTCTTTGTACGTTTGTGGTTACTGCAGGAGAGTTCAGAGCTACACCCATGCCACAAAACAAAATAAAATATTGCAAGTTGGAGTGTCTGTAAAGGACATCGCAAGATCACTAAATCAGACAGTAAATTATACCACTGCCAACTGATGGCATTCACCCAAAAGCTTTACAGAAACTTTCCAGTGCAAATACTGAATTAGTCTCTCACAGTTTAAGCAGGCCTTGGTGTGGGAAGAATGGTAGGTGACGAGAGCAGCAGTTTGTTTGGAGGGTGGATGTTTGGTTGTTTTTTTTTCCAAGTTCATGGAGTAATTCTGCAGAAGTGGGAAGAACAGAATCAATAGGCTTGTGGATAAGTGTGTATAAGGGAAGAGCCAGCACAGTTTGTGATGTGATTTCCCTTTCAAATTCTTTGAGGGAGTCAGCAAGGATATGCACAATCATAATTGTACATTCGGGTTTTTAAAAGTTCTTGGTTAGAGCTCGTAACAAGCTCTTAAATGAAATAAGCTTTCATGGCTTGTGAGGGGAATTCTTACGGGTGAATAATTGATTAGAAGACAGAAAATAGGTAGAAATGAATGGGCTGCTTTCATAGTGAAAGGAGGCTCCTAATTGGGATCCCTGTGTTATTATTCAACTTAGCCATTAAGGAACTGAGAAACAAGAACAGTGATGTGACAGAGTTTGATGCTGATTCCCTAGGAATGTCAAATCTGAAACTTCTAAAGGCTGCAAAAGGATCTCACTCAGAAAAAGAGGAGATCAGATGGTGTCTGGTGTTGCTGAACACAAACACATCTTGGAGGGGGGGAAGTAACTTTAACCACAGGTGCAGAGATTGCCTTTGTTGTGTACGACTGCCAGGCGTTTTGATCCGATCCATTCTAACACAGTGCAGTTGTTCTCGAGTGAGGCAGAGTTAGCTGTCTAAAATTAATGGCAGGCCTTGAAACTGTAATTCTCAAACTTCAGATTAAGTCAGCCCCCAGTTTCTTGCACCTACATTGATTTTTCTAATTGAGAACACCATAAAGGTGATCGTAAATTCTGCTTATTTATTACGCTCCTGTAGGCCTCTTAGTAAGAGGCATCATGAGTAATGGACAGGAGCGAGGCGTAAAGCATTTGGGATTTTCTAGTGTTATAAAAATGTGATTGGCAGCTCTGGTGCCCTCCCTTCTGCTGCTGAAGCAGCTCTGGCAGTGTTCCTCAGGCCTGTCAGTCACGTCTCCCCAGCGCCCGTGCTGTCTGCAGCAGGAGATAGGGCCACTCAGATCAGTGTTTGTTGGGTTTACTCGAGAGTCATACTGAAGTTAATTTAAAGATATTAGAAGTTTCTGTGGCAGAAACCAATAGGACAGTGTGAATTAGAACTTTCAGTTGTTTCAGGAAGCGCTTTCACACGGTAAAACCGAGCAGTTTGTGTTCCTTACTGCACGTGGCAGGAGGACAGCCACAGGACAGGAGAGTCCAGAGTTCCAGCTCTTTGACTGTCAGCTGTACGTTTGTGATTAACTGTGTGCAATTTACAGAGGTGAATATGATGTGTTCTGTGATTCTGCTGGTCAGACATTTACTCATTTATGCAGCTACAGCATTAGCTACATTGCTGGGTTTTAGAAGTTTCCAGAATGTCCTGCACTTACATAAAATTCATACACTTTTCTCGGTCAAAACATGGACTATTACCACATTTTTACACACACACACCCCAAAAACATCACGTAAATTTCTACCCCTTTGTCTTCATCCGCATTAATTGGCCAGAGCTGGGACTTGTGTTTTGTAGTCACTGTTAAAATAAATTACGCCAATCTCTTTGAAAGATGTGAGATTGCTGCTGGTGCATTGGCACAGTCAGACAATACGTAAACTGTCACCGAGAGGAAGAGTGGTTGCCTTCTCTTCAGTTACCATGCTTCTTTGAGACATAGTGTCCAAATATATTCCACATTTTAGTGGCCTTTCTCCTTATCGAGAAAGCCCCTGTGAGGTAAATGTAGCTCTTGCGTGATTGAAAGGCAATTGCGTGTTCCTTGCCCCCCAGCCTTCTGTGACCCGCAATTTCACATGCACAGCAGAAGAGTTTCTAACAGCATCCTTGCAGAGCAGCAGGGGCTGTGTTTGGACAAAACCACCATTCAGCAATCTGTAACTGCTGAAACACCTACAAAGTGTGAAACAGGTATTTTAGTAATAATGGAACGTCTGGAAGTTGTTCTGCTGAGTTGTTGAAAGTCATTCTGTGTGAATACGTAAGTTAAAGTACTTAGAAATAATGTGTTAATCTTTTGCTCAGCTGTTCTGTGCACTTCAGCTCCAGATTGCAAAATATTGGTTTTGGTTCTTAGATTTGTCAGACCTGACGTGTTTGGTAATTTCATCTTGTGAATCAAGGTATCCTAGAGACTGTCTTAATGCAAAATCCTGAGACAAGACCTTGCAGTATAATTGCTAGAATATTTTAGACTTCATTTTATCTACTCACCCAAATGCTTTTAGCCTTAAATCTTAATAGATAGATTTTCCTCACCCACTTGTTTCCACTCCTTTCCCATTGTGGAGAAGTTTTGCCACTCCCATAGCTGTCAGCTGCACCTTCTGAGTTGATAGGAAGATGTTTGAGACTTCTCTCCTGTTTGCTTCTTTGTTTTTCATTTGTCTTTATCCTTTGGGGTGCATGTTTAGAAACACTGATGAAATCACATCAAATGAGTGGTTTGAGTTTCTTGTCATCGGCTGATTTTCCTTTTGAAGTCCTGTTACCGCCAAACAGTGCTACAGCGATAAAGCCAGGCTCATGTTGCCGTGTTGTTGTGTTGTTTTTTTTTTTCTGATACTTACTGTTGGATAGAAACTTTGCCGAGATGATCCTCAGTCCGTGTTCTTGGCTTGTGCAGTTCTGTGCACGCTCTCAGCACTTACCTGTGAGATACGGGAGGCCAGGCTCCAAGGCTGTAAGCTGTTCCATAATTAGAACTTAGCTTGGAAAAAGATATTAACATAAACAGCAATTTTTTTCATTGTATTTCTAGCTTAGTTGCATAAAAAATTTTATATTAATGCTTTGTTCTCTTTTCTCCCATACTTTGAACTTCTTCACAGAGGACAGTGAATTAAGAAGAACCTTGCAGTCTTTAGCTTGTGGGAAAGCGCGAGTATTGATTAAAAACCCAAAGGGCAAGGATGTAGAAGATGGAGACAAATTCCTCTTTAATGGTGATTTCAAGCATAAATTGTTTAGAATAAAGATCAATCAAATCCAGATGAAAGAAACAGTATGTATTTATTTTTGCATTCATTCTGATTAACTGTTTACCTATGTCCCACGTGGAGAGACAATCTCTGCATTTCCTCCCGTAGCTTTTGCATATGGAGAAAGGAAACAAATTTTTTGGTAGTCAGGATGACTCACAAAGGCAAAGGAAGATTCTAAATCTCACTGAAATCAAAGCAATTGAGCTTCCTTCCTGTGCCTGCGAAATCAAGTGCTGTTGTATTGAACCAGAATGGGCCTGTAGGTGATTCAGACTGTCTTAGAAGTTTTCATAGTACGGATGAAGAGCTGCTACTATATGGAAGTCATGGATCAAATGTCACTGTGTCACTTTTCTTTATGAGGAGGGTAAGAGGGTTACTGAAAGGTCAGGGTTGTCCCTTCTTTTGTAGCAGATGTCTTTGTTTTACTTGAATCCCAGTTTCTGACACCAGCTGACACGTTGTAATTAGTATTGAGTTGTTTCTTTTAGGCCTCTGCATGTTAAAATAAAAAAATTGAATCAGAGTTGTGCAGTTTTATGCAGAAGACAAGTGTATTTGGCCTGTCACATTCTTGTGTGTTGTTTTTAAAATTCTGACGTGAGTTCTTATGAGTTAGTTTGATTTATCAAATATATTTAAAATAAGACACAATCTTTTCTCTACATTATCTTAATATTTGGCTTGCTTTGTGGTACACTTCAGAATTGCTTAGTTCTAAGCAAGCAGTGACGTGTGTCTGTCCCAAAGCTGGACAAGAAAACTACAGAAATATAATGGGTAAAGTAATATCACTAAAAGGTGGCATTTGTGGTGTT
The DNA here is from genome assembly GCA_013396635.1 of Penelope pileata. Lineage (NCBI taxonomy): Eukaryota > Metazoa > Chordata > Aves > Galliformes > Cracidae > Penelope > Penelope pileata. The sequence continues at coordinate 511,576 of WBMW01003969.1, forward strand.
GTGTTGTCCTTTAGGTCGAGGAACAAGTTAGCACAACTGAAAGAGTATTTCAAGACAGACAGTACCAGATTGATGCTGCTATTGTACGAATAATGAAGATGAGAAAAACCCTTGGTCATAATCTCCTTGTTTCTGAATTGTACAACCAACTGAAATTTCCAGTAAAGGTAACTGATTTTGTTTTTCAAGCCATCCTAGGATTATCAAAAATGGTAATATGTTCCCATTCAGCTTGTCTGCAAGAGTAAGAAACGTGAAGTATGTCTGAATCAAATCCAAAGATTCAAGTATTTAAAATGTGTGTGAACAGAGTGAGCTTAAGGTATCAGTAGGAAATTGTTTACTGTGGTTCATTTTCTTATGTGGTTTTTAGGTGCCCTGTTTTTTTTGTTTTGGTGGCTTTTTTTGTTTGCTTGCTTGCTTCTTTGTTTTTTAAATAAAATATATCTGCATTTGTATTATTAACTGTTCTACTAATCTCATCTTTTCTTGCAGCCTGGAGACTTGAAAAAGAGGATTGAATCTCTCATTGACAGAGACTATATGGAGAGAGACAAAGATAACCCCAATCAGTACCACTATGTTGCGTAACGGAGAGGAAATGCCTATTTAAAAAAAAAAAAAAATCCCACAATTTAAAAAAAAAATCATCCAAATATATTTTCAGGACACCGAATACCTATGCTGTTCCAGACTTTATTTTTAGCAGATTTCAGGTTGATGTATATTATTCAACCGGCTGCATGCACTGCTGTGGACAAGAAGCAAAACGACATTAATTGATCATCCTTGACAAGACTCCTTACTAGTTTTAAATGTCACATTTTTATTTCTTTTAGATATGTTTGTTCTTTTTGGTTCTTCAAAATTTATTTTTACAGTTTTCCTTAACAATGTCATTGAAGTTGGATGGGAAGATAAAATTACTTGTGCAAGAAATACTTCTGTGATGGATGCAAGTCTGTTTTCTTCATTTCTGTGTTCCTAGCTGCATCCATAAAGACCCTATATGCTGCATTCTTTAGCTACAGTGACAACTTGGGTAACTTTTTTAAAACCCTTAATTGATGAACATTTCTGTACAAACAGTGTTGTTGAAATACACTGAATTTTTGAAATTATGCATCATGAAAACTCTTAATCTTGCGTTCATTTAATTTTCTTTCAAATGATTATGAACTTCAGTCTGGTTTGGATAAATCAGGTTTTGAAGTGAGATCCTTTATGTGCCAAGAGGACAACTGTGTTTGTGCGTGTGGTGAGTTGCTGGATTATTTAGCTCAGATATGGATGATTATTTTATTACAACTTCTGCTGGGTTGAGTGGCAAGGATTAGATTTGGGTCAGAGGCCCTACCTCATTTTAGGGCAACCGGTTTTTATCACTGTTTTATGTACTTGCTGTAGCATTTAGTTTTGCCTTTAAAATCACATACAGGGAAACTACTGTACAGCGTGCTCCACTTCAAAAAACAAACATTTTTTAAAAAAGACTTTTATGGGTCTTGATGTTGTGAAAGCATAGTTTTTGTCTTGGAAGACTAAGGATTTTGTGAGTATTTTGTTACATATTGTATATATGTAAGTTGATTTGAATTAAAGAATGAAAGACATTGTAGATCTGTTAGATAATTATAACTATAAAGAAGATACCTTTTGTGGTAACACTTACAAGGCACAGTTTATTTTCCAGATTTGCATACTGGTGTGTTTCATTCTGAAAAAGAGCTACCAAAGGAGTTTTGATCATGGCATAAATGAGAATTATAGCAGCAATATTTTGAGAGATACCTTACTAATTTCATGTAACGTGGGTCTTGTGCGTCAGTTGAAAGGCCACCATCTCAAATTAAACACTGCTAAGATTCGACATCTCGCAGGTTTACACATTAAGGTCCTCGTTCTGTCATCAGGTGTCATTAATTGTATTGCATTCTTCTGAATTATTTTTGTTCCCTTTGTGTTTAGGAACTAAAAGCATTCAGTTTATTGTATTTAAAACATATTTAATATTGTAATTTAATGTAGACTTATTTTAATATTTGAATCCAATTAATTCAAATAAAATCTTTGATGCATATTACATTTCTTAGCCTTTGTGAGAATGGGGCACTCGAGTTTCTTTATGCAGCTTGTTCTTTAGCGTTAATTATAAGACTTGCCTTGGAACTGACTTGCTATGCACGTGAAACCCAGTCAGCTCCATCTTTCTAGGCTTTTAAAACAGCAATGTGCACCTCACAGAAATGTAGGGCAGAGGCTTTATCCATGTAGAAATCTGGCAGTAGTAGACAGTAACTAATACCAAGCAGTGAATGTGTATTGCCTTCCCTTTCTGAACCCATGCTTCCCGGTTCAATAGGTTTAAACAATATATTAAGAGCAGTGGTGCTATCCTGAAGATTGAAATGATTCTGCCTTACAAAGAGATGTTAATTGACTGATTAAAAGTGCTGAGATGTGCAATTTTTCTTAATTGCCACAGCCTAGAACTCCTTGGCTAAATTACTCTGCTGGAGCAATTAAAACAGGATGTTCCATGAGCAGTGGAAATAACGAAGCCTGTCTTTCTATGATATATGCCCTTTGTCCCTTACTGTATTCTCCCCCCCCCCTTCCCCATAAATAACCTCAAGCAGTATTGTGGAGTTCTCCTGCCTAGTTCTGCCTTTCTCGTGGTAGGAGCTAACAAAACCAACAGCTGGTTTTTACTCTCCTTGATCCATTTGCTGATATCCCCAACCCCAAACCTACAAAGACATAATGCAACTCACACTTAAGATTTGAACTCTTCCGAAGTGGTCTGAAAGTGGATTCAGAGGTTGAAAAGCTATGGGAGAGATTGACAAGCCATGCTGTCACGGCTCTTGTTGTCAGGCCCTCATCTTCACTTTGGCTTCCTCAAACTTCTCCTCTCTGGATTCTGTATGTGCTGAGCAAATAGGAAAGCAGTTAGCTTATTAGTCAGCATGGTAATTGCAGTTTCATACCAAAACAGCTGCATTTGGTTGGGTTTTGATAGGTGGTGATAAAGTGTGTCTGAGCAGCCTGTCTCAGCCAGTTTTTGGTTGATACTGGCTATTCAGTTCACTATGCTCTGTGGATTGTATCTGTGCCCACGGGGATGACGTTGCTAAAAATTTCTTCCTGGAAGATCACTTAGTGATGAAGACATTGGGCTGCAGCAAAGTAACAGATTTAATCTTCAGTACATCTATGTTCAGTAGAAAATGTCTTGAAAGCCTGAATCACAGCAATTCAGCATCCTCAGAACAAAGTATATAGCAATCCCCTTCCATGGAATAATAAAAATAGCAGGCGTCTTACAAGCAGGAGTCATCATACAAGTAAGGAATCTCTGAATCTCACCACAATCTTCCGGTTTAATTCAGTTCATCTTAAACCTTCAATTTAACTCACCCTGACATATGTTACATGCATTTAAAAAGCCATTTTCTATCCCAATGTTTTCTGAGGGAAAGCAAGTGTGAGAGTGCAAGTTGGTGGCTGGCTGTTGTAGGTTCTTCCTGAGTCTGGCAATTAGAGCTTTCCTATCAGCCACTAACAGCCTCCTTCATGCCCGCCCCTTGTGTCCCATTGTCCTCATTCTGTATCTTAGCTCACCTTGCATTACATCTTCTGAACCCATGTTTATCATCAGACCTACTTTAGAAGTTTATGATCTTTGTCAGGTGTGCTATGGGGAGCGGACTCTGTACTATAAACTCAGTTATCTATTTCTGAACAAATCTCTTAGGAAGGAAAATAACCCTGTGAAATCAGGTAATAGGCAGCAAAGGGCTACACCAGAAACAGAGTCATGGTTCATGGAAATTCTCAACGTGTATTCTGCCTTCCATGCTAGCATTCTGCCTGAACTCCGCACACCAGTTTGTGCTGTGTCTCCCAGGTCATGCAGGCATTTTCTCTGTTCTTCCCCTCAAATTCTGCATTTGCGTCTCTTCAGTGCCAGAGATGTACATACCATGGTGTATCTGGAACTGCATGCATGTTGGTCAGCAGCTCAAACAAAATGTGTGAGGGCTGGCTAAGGACGACCTTTACTTAGGTGACAGCACTCACTTGGATCTCTGGGCCCCATCTGCATAGCAGCCTTCACAGAAGCAGCAATTTTCTGGGTGCTTGTATCTTGCACTGCTAACACATTTGCTTGATGTTAGCCAACAAGTAATAGAGCAGTGAGGCTGATGGCCAGCGTGTTTGCCTAAGCCATGTTTCGTTAGGAGAACAGACTAACAAACACCGTGTTAATGTTTCTGCTGGCAATGACATGGAGTCTGGATATTGTGTGGTCTCTACGCTGCTATAAAAGCTAATGATCCACAGCATGTAAGATCAACATCATCCTCTGCTGGTAGCCTTATGTTCTTTAACTACCAACTTCTTGCCAAAATACTGTTGCTTGATGCAACACATATACTGATATTAGCTGGTAGTAATCCAACAGTCTATCCTTTTTCAATTTATAAATGCCTCCAATTTTTTCAGTAGAAAGGAAGATTACTGTGCAGCAAGCTTAAACATGCCATTGAGCCTCTCCATTTTGTTTTCTGGCAGATTTCGAGTAGCCTACAGACCTTCCTCCACTCCCAGCGTAGGCTCCAAAGGCAGCAATCAAAAAATGGGAGCAACCAAGGTCCCACCTCCATTAACCTCCGCTCCTCTGCAGATGACTCATTTGAACATTTGACCAGAGCTGTTTCTTATGTCCTTTGTAATGCTGACTAACTTCTGCTTTTGGTATTACATGGTGAGGATAAAGGTTGCTTCTAATGCTGCAGGGAAAAGCAAATGAAAAATACGATATTTCTGTCTTTAAAAAGGCACAGATAAAAACGCGGTATAAAGAAAGGTCTGTTTATAGCAATATCATTGAAATAGAAAGGCAGATCCCCAAGCCACGCTTAACAATCTTCTCTAGAATGTTTTGTGGAAATAGGAAGTGTAAGTGAACAGAGACAAACATCAGGGACAGGTCATCCTGTCTAGAAGGACTTGACTCGATCCAGCAGCTGCCAGTAGCTGAAATGCATTTCCAATTGCCTCTAAGCAAAAATTTGTTGCCTCTAAGCAACAAATGATTCTGTCTCGGAGCTGATGAACGTACACTGTGATCAGGATGACCTGGCAGTCATTTTGAGACAACAGAAGCACACTGCTGTTGGCACCCTAGAACCAGTAAAATAAGTACTTGTAAGGTTTCAGGTGAGGAAACTGTATCCTCAACAGCTTGGATAAGAAAGAGCATTGAATTACACTGAATTACAAAGTGACCATATGGCCGGGCTCTATGTCTCCATTCCTATGCTAACATCTGACAAGGTTCATAGACAAACTTCACCTCTTTTTTTTCCTAAAAAAATAAGGGGAGGGATTTCTTAACATTTTTGTTTATCAAAATACCAGGCAACACCAGAAGCTATATGACAGCGCAATTAATTTTACCCGTACAGCGACAACTCAGCGGTCCCTGCTTAGGATTGGAACAGACACATGGATCGCCTGTATACAGGTACACACAGGTGCATCCCTTCAGAGACAATGGACCATTAATCTCCAGTGATTTTACACAGCTGGGACTAGATTTATTCTACCCACCTTAGATTGCCTTTAAACTCAGTGGCAATAAGCACATTTTGGAGGAAACATAGGGCTAGGTGGGTTTAATTGCTCTCCAGAGCCGTTTCTCATCCACTTCCACCACCCTCCTTACAACACAGGGATGCCAGAGCTGCAGTCCCCATTGGCAACCACAGTTGAACACCTGGAGCTGGCAGGGCTGACCTGGGCCCCGATGTTCCTTGCAGCTCTCAGCTGAAGTGAGTTAAGAGATAAAATATACAGCAGGGCCCTCGGGCCCAACCCCAGCTCCAGCANGGGGGGAGACCCTCACCCCCAACTCTCGCGAGGCCTCCCCCCTCCCCGACCCACAATCACGTGAGGACGCGGGGGCGGGGCGGGTGACGTCAGAGCCATATGACCGCCCGGGGCCGTCGCCTGTCTC